>AWOL01S0048252.1:0-20273 GCA_000715115.1 Nicotiana otophora
AATCTTCTTCGGATCTACCTTGATCCCCTCACTCAACACTACATGACCCAAAAATGCCACTGACTCTAGCCATAAATCACATTTTTGAAAATTTTGCATACAACTTCTTCTCCCTTAAGGTGTGAAGCATGGTCCTCAGGTGCTGCTCATTGTCACGACCCAAATCAGAGGGCCACGACTGGCACCCGGTGCCTACTCAACCGAGCTCCACGTACCTTATTTTTTTGTTTTCTATAAGACTCGTCACGGGCCATGATAGGCCACATCTATATATGTAATTAACAATATTAGAACTTAACTCACATAACTAATTCAAAAAGATTTATATATATACATAGGGGCCGACAAGGCTGTTGACATGTCATACCTAAAGCTATACACAGGACACTGTCTGCAAAATATCTAAGAATACATGACCAAAATATATAAGTCAGGACAGGGTCCCTGATATCCTCATAAAACAAAGTAGCATATATAGAACGTGACTCCGCAATACTCCAGGAAGATGTGGAGCTCACCAACCAAAAGCTAATATCTGGAGGCAGCCTACAGTGGATGGTCCTCACCTCGCCTATCTACACCTGCGTGGCATGAAACACATTGCCTCAGAAAAAGGGGCGTCAGTACGAAGAATGTACCGAGTATGTAAGGCTGCAATGAAACGTAATAATAATAATAAGATACTATCTCGGGGAGAGATAAGAGTCAACTCATAACTTTTGACTTGCCGCTGAGGGCTGTAACATATAGAATAAAACCCATCTCGTATATATAAATAAAACTACAATATAATAGTTCTAGTTACCTCATTTTCGTGACGTTAACTTCCCAACTAATCAGTGGTAACTGCCCGATTGGCGGTAGCGCGGTAGTAAATTCATGACTGCCCGACCAGCCATAGCTCGGTGGTAAATGCATAACTGCCCAACCGGTGGTAAATAATAATACATAACTTCCGAACTGGTGGTAACTGCCCGACCGGCCGTAGCTCGGTGGTAGATGTATAACTGCCCAACCGGCCGTAGCTCGATGGTAAATGCATAATACATATAATACCATTATGATATTAACGTTTTTATTGAACACCTCAATAGGGAACTAGGTACCTACTTAGTTATGCTTGAATATCATTTTACAGGAATGAATAACATATACATCCTTAACTGTTAAATGTAGAACCACTTATGGAATATCATTACGTTTACGTATCGTTATTTGGATAATGCCAAAAGAAAGAAGGATTAGTCTTAACATACCTGGAGTAGGGAAAAATTTATACGATATTCTTGGAAAAGGTTACACCGTACTCCTTTGGAACCGCAAAATCTTACGTTGCTAAGGTGTTAATAATTCTCGTTGGAATTAATTTGGCCGCAAGAAATTTTTGTTGGAAGCTTATTGAACTGAGTTTTAGCGATTGTTTTTTTGAAATGCTTTGAATTTAGGAAGAAAGATATATGATTTCTCACTTTATCATTCTCTGTCCAAAATGAAAACCAAACTTGTATAAATGAAACCAAACTTGTATAAATGAAACCAAACTTGTATGACTTCCACGTTAATGTCTTATTGCTTTGGATAGACACCTAAGCCAATATGACTAAGAGTCATATGTCTTAGTTGTGGCTTGCTGCCACGTGGGGGTGGGGGTTAACTTTATCTTATAACCAATTAATTAATTAGGTAATATCTTGCTACCCGATAATTAACCAATTACCCACATAATTAAGAATTATCTCAAATTGCTTAAAATTCTACTTATCTTAATACACTTTATACATCATATTATCACGGTCATAGGGTACCCTATATGATACTAGTCCATAAATATCGGGTATTATAGCTCGGACCGTATTTTATCCCAAAATAACAAACTTCGGCGATACTCAATTTCTTCATTTCGTTAACCATATGACCTTTATAACACTTACTTATCANAATCAGTGGTAACTGCCCGATTGGCGGTAGCGCGGTAGTAAATTCATGACTGCCCGACCAGCCATAGCTCGGTGGTAAATGCATAACTGCCCAACCGGTGGTAAATAATAATACATAACTTCCGAACTGGTGGTAACTGCCCGACCGGCCGTAGCTCGGTGGTAGATGTATAACTGCCCAACCGGCCGTAGCTCGGTGGTAGATGTATAACTGCCCAACCGGCCGTAGCTCGATGGTAAATGCATAATACATATAATACCATTATGATATTAACGTTTTTATTGAACACCTCAATAGGGAACTAGGTACCTACTTAGTTATGCTTGAATATCATTTTACAGGAATGAATAACATATACATCCTTAACTGTTAAATGTAGAACCACTTATGGAATATCATTACGTTTACGTATCGTTATTTGGATAATGCCAAAAGAAAGAAGGATTAGTCTTAACATACCTGGAGTAGGGAAAAATTTATACGATATTCTTGGAAAAGGTTACACCGTACTCCTTTGGAACCGCAAAATCTTACGTTGCTAAGGTGTTAATAATTCTCGTTGGAATTAATTTGGCCGCAAGAAATTTTTGTTGGAAGCTTATTGAACTGAGTTTTAGCGATTGTTTTTTTGAAATGCTTTGAATTTAGGAAGAAAGATATATGATTTCTCACTTTATCATTCTCTGTCCAAAATGAAAACCAAACTTGTATAAATGAAACCAAACTTGTATAAATGAAACCAAACTTGTATGACTTCCACGTTAATGTCTTATTGCTTTGGATAGACACCTAAGCCAATATGACTAAGAGTCATATGTCTTAGTTGTGGCTTGCTGCCACGTGGGGGTGGGGGTTAACTTTATCTTATAACCAATTAATTAATTAGGTAATATCTTGCTACCCGATAATTAACCAATTACCCACATAATTAAGAATTATCTCAAATTGCTTAAAATTCTACTTATCTTAATACACTTTATACATCATATTATCACGGTCATAGGGTACCCTATATGATACTAGTCCATAAATATCGGGTATTATAGCTCGGACCGTATTTTATCCCAAAATAACAAACTTCGGCGATACTCAATTTCTTCATTTCGTTAACCATATGACCTTTATAACACTTACTTATCACTTGTTACAAATATCATAAATGCTTATGATCTCAAAATAATCTCACTCCTGAGTCTACGTCGATTAACTTATTACAAAACTTTACCGTACGAAATGCGGGATGAAACATCCTTCCCCCCTTAGAAACATTCGTCCTTGAATGTTTAAACTTTCAAGATGTACATACATACTCATCAATTATAAATGTATATATCTTCTCGGGCTATACTCCAATAAAACAAATATCAGGCTCTCACGGGGTCAGGAGGTCGTCCCTCCCTAAAACTACTTCCTAATCCATTCGTCACCTATGATTCTGTTAATCTATCTTCTAGGTGCTGACACCTACTAGTTGTAATCTTAATAACTAGGTTCATACTTTGCTTTCAAGCTAGCCTTGGTTTCCCTTAACCATTCAGACATAATGCCAACTCAATCTTACATTAATCATATTAACTAGACAACTTACGTTAATAAGATCGAACATTACCCATAGTCACAGTACCTGACACATCATCCGGTGTGGCCTCTGGGTCCTGATGACCTGCCAAAGCATATATGCGGTTCTGACTACCGCTGGAGCTAGATGCTCCACCCCTCCCTCTACCTCTACCAGCTGATGCCTGAGGGCCTCGCTCTTGAGGGAATACTAAAGAAGAGGAGACTGTTATAGATCTGTTGGGCTGAACCATCCCGCTTTTGTCATTTATAGGACAATCCCTCGTGTAATAACTAGGGTCTCCACAGGTATATCATACATTAGACCCTTGACGACATTGTCCAGAATGAGCTCTACCGCATTGACTGCACCGCGGAGGGGGCGCCCTCATTTGCACTGAATCCCTCTGATTCTGAAAACCCAACTCGAGCCCTGACCTGACTCAGAATAGACAGATCCCTCATAATATGGCTTCTTCAACTGTCAGACACTTTCAACAGGGTATGGTGACATAGGATCGCCCGAAAAATTCTCAGGTCGCCTAGCAGACCTAGCCTTCTTACGCTGACCCTCATCACGATTCCCGTATTGTTGTCATTTCCGATCCTCCAAATTTTGAGCATAAGCCTGGATGCGGGAAATATCCATACCATCGAGCAGAGCGGCTGTGAAGCATTCATTAATCAGGTGCGTCCCAAGTCCTACCACAAACCGATGCACTCGGTCACTCATTTCAGCCACAATCGAGGGGGCATACCTCACCTAGGAATCAAACTAGAGGCTATACTCCTGCACACTCATATTCCCTTGTTTAAGAGACAAGAACCTGTCTGCCCTTGCGGACGAATCTATGCCGTCAAGTAATGATGCAAGAAAGCCCCTGAGAACTCTTCCCATACCACTGGAGATGCATTTGTCCCTCTGGACAATTCCCAAGTTTCATACCACTGAACTGCAACTTCCCGCAATCGGTAAGATGCCAACTCTACTGACTCAGTGTCTGATGCATGCATCACCCTCAAAGTCCTCTACATCCTATCAATAAAGTTTTGCGGGTCCCCATCCTTGTTGGATCCGGTAAACACTGGAGGGTCCAGGTTGATGAAGTCTCGAACTCTCGCGCTAATAACCCTGTTAACGTGACCAACACCTGTACCTACCTAGCGCTGAGCCTGAGTGGCTATCAATCTAGTCAACAATCGTACTGCACTCCGCATATCCATATCCTCATCCTGAACAATAGTTGGAGGTACTGGGTTCCTCCTCATCTCCTCGGGTGCTAGTGAAATTGGAGAACTATGCGAGGGTGACGTATTTCCCCTCGGGGCCTCAATCTGGCCCTTGCTAGACATTGGTACTCTACTCATGCCCTCATCTACCACTACTTTACTCTTCTGACTAGCCGTAGCTTTCCTGGTCATATGCATTGCTGCATATATAAAATAAGTCAAAGGTCAAGTGCTTTATTCCGTAGGACTCTACTCTATTGCACGATCTAATATCAACAAAGAAAGGGTAACCCGTCCCTAACTGCCGTGCAGTTTTTTGTTTATATAACATGGTGCACAATACATTTATAAATAATACTCTACTAGACACAGCTTGCAGACAACCCTAGTATAGAACTGCTCCGATACCACTTTGTCACGACCCAAATCAGAGGGCCACGACTGGCACCCGGTGCCTACTCAACCGAGCGCCACTTACCTTATCATTCTTTTTCTATAAGACTCGTCACGGGCCATGATAGGCCACATATATATATGTAATTAACAATATTTGAACTTAACTTACATAACAAATTAAAAAAGCTTTATATAGATACATAGGGGCCGACAAGGCCGTTGACATGTCATACCTAAAGCTATATACATGACACTGTCTGCAAAACCTCTAAGAAAACATGACCATAACATATAAGTCGGGACAGGGTCCCTGACATCCTCATAAAACAAAGTAGCATATATAGAACGTGACTCTGCAATACTCCAGCAAGATGTGGAGCTCCCCAACCAAAAGCTGATATCTGGAGGCAGCCTACAGTGGATGGTCCTCACCTCGCCTATCTACACCTGCGTGGCATGAAAAACAACGCCCCAAAAAAAGGGGCGTCAGTACGAAGAATGTACCGAGTATGTAAGGCAGCAATGAAATGTAATAATAATAAGATACTATTTCGGGGAGAGATAAGAGTCAACTCATAACTTCTGACTTGAAGCTGAGGTCCGTAACATATAGAATAAAACCCATCTCGTATATATAAATAAAACTACAATATAATAGTTCTAGTTACCTCATTTGCGTGACATTAACTGCCCAATTGATCAGTGGTAACTGCCCGACCGGCTGTAGCACGGAGGTAAATGCATGACTGCCCGACCAGCTGTAGCTCGATAGTAAATGCATGACTAACCAACCGATGGTAAATAATGATACATAACTGCCCAAATTTGTATAAAATGAAACCAAACTTGTATAAAATGAAACCAAACTTGTATAAATGAAATCAAACTTGTATAAATAAAACCAAACTTGTATAAATGAAACCAAACTTGTATGACTTCCACGTTAATGTCTTATTACTTTAGATAGCCACCTAAACCAATATGACTAAGAGTCATATGTCTTAGTTGTGGTTTTCTTCCACGTGGGGGTGGGGTGGGGGTTTAAATTTATCTTATAACCAATTAAATAATTAGGTAATATCCCACTACCCGATAATTAACCAATCACCCACATAATTAAAAATTATCTCAAATTACTTAAAATTCTACTTATCTTAATACACTTAATACATCGTGTTATCATAGTCATAGGGTACCCTGTATGGTACTAGTCCATAAATATCGGGTATTATAGCTTGGACCGTATTTTATCCCAAAATAATAAACTTCGACGATACTCAATTTCTTCAATTCGTTAACCCTCTGACCTTTATAACACTTACTTATCACTTGTTACAAATATCATAAATGCTTATGATCTCAAAATAATCTCATTCCCGAGTCTACGTCGATTAACTTATGACGAAACTTTAACGTACGAAATGGGGGATGTAACACTCATGATCCTCCCGACTCCTGGAGTACACCAGAATGTCATCAATAAACACAATGACGAAAGAGTCAAGATAGGGCTGAAATACACTGTTCATCAAGTGCATGAATGCTGTTGGGGCATTGGTGAGCCCAAAGACATCACGAGGAACTCGTAATGTTCATACCGAGTCCTAAAAGGAGTCTTTAGGATATCTTGTTCCTGAATCTTCAACTAATGATAGCTTGAACGCAAGTCGATCTTAGAGAACACCCTATTACCCTGAAGCTGATCAAATAGGTCATCAATACATGGTAATGGATACCTGTTCTTCATTGTAACCTTGTTCAACTGGAGATAATCAATACACATTCGCATAGAACCATCATTCTTCTTTACAAACAAGACAGGAGCACCCCAAGGCGACACACTGGGCCGAATGAAGCCCTTATTGAGAAACTCTTGCAGTTCTTCCTTTAATTCTTTCAACTCTGCTGGGGCCATACGATAAGGTGCAGTAGAAATGGGCTGAGTGTCTGGTAACAAATCAATGCCAAAATCAATATCCATGTCAGGTGGCATGCCCAGAAGATCCGTCAGGAATACATCTGAATAGTCCCTCACTACCAGAACAGACTTGACGGTAGAAGTATTAACACTAACATCCCTCACATAGGCGAGATACGCATCACATCCCTTCTCGACCATTCGCTGAGCCTTAAGAAATGAGATATTCCTACTAGGAACATGATCTAAGGTACCTTTCTACTCTAGCCGCGGTAGACCTGGCATAGCCAACGTCACCGTCTTGGAATGACAATCAAGGATAACGTGATAGGGTGACAACCAGTCCATTCCCAAAATAACATCGAAATCCACCATATTAAGCAATAATAAATTGGCTCTGGTCTCAAAACCACTAAGAATAATCATACACGACTGATACACACAGTCAACAACAATAGAATTACCCACGGGTGTAGACACATAGACAGGTGAACTCAGAGAATCACGGGATACACCCAAATATGGAGCAAAATAAGATGACACATAGGAATAAGTAGAGCCTGGATCAACTAAGACAGATGCATCTCTATGACAGACTATAACAATACTTGTGATGACAAAATCTTATGGAACTGCCTCCGTCATAGCAGGAAGGGAATAATATCTGGCCTGGCCTCCCCCTCTAGGGCGACCTCTACCTGCTCGGCCTCCACTTCTAGCTGGCTGTGCAGGTGGGGTGGTAGCTGGTGGTGTAACTATAGCCTTAGGACCCGGTGGAACACGCGGTGCTTGTGAAATATGTGGAGGTGCACCCCTCCTAAGTCTGGGGCAATCCCTCACCACATGACGATTGTCACCATACTTAAAACAAGCTCTCGGAGGGCGTGGCTGCTATGACTGGCTCGGGCCTGATCGGCTGGACTGAACGCTGAAAGCACCCCGTACAGGAGGTACACTAGACATTGGCGGTGCATAATAGGGATCTTAGGGCCTAGGAGTGGCCGAAGCACCACTGGTGGATGGAAGTGCTGAATGAACAGGGCGACCCATATAATCCCTGCCCTGACGAGCTGCAACTGGGGAGTGAGTACTACTATAAGTGCGAGACTCTCGAGACCTCTTGGCCTCTCTCTCCTCTCTCTCCCAAGTCAGCATACTCTCCAACCTCCTAGGAATCCCTACTACCTACTGGTACGCAATATCCATCTCCAACTATCAGGCTATGCTAAATCTGATACTAGGGTTGAGCCCCATCAATAAATCGACGAACCTGCTCCCGAATAGTAGCAACCAAGGCTGGTGCATGCCTAGCCAAATCACTGAACCGGAACGCATACTCTGACACGATCATAGAACCCTGGTGCAACTGCTCAAACTCTGTGCACCATGCATCTATGAGACTTTGGGATCATACTCCCTCAAGAACATATCTAACATTTGAGTCCAAGTGAGTGAAACTACCTCGGCCGGACTAATCGACTCATATGCTCACCACCACTGATAAGCCGTTCCTCTGAGATGGAACATAAGGAAAGAAACCCCACAAGTCTCCGCAACACCCATAGTACGAAGGAAACGGTGGCACTCATCAAGAAAACCCTGGCATCCTCTGACACCAACCATTTGAAAGTAGGAGGGTGGTACTTGTTGTACCTCTCGAGCCTGAGCTGCTCCGCCTCAGAAACAGCTGCCCTAACCTCGGGCTGATTTAGAGCTACCGACTGCATCGATATGATCTCTGGAACCTAGTAGACCTAGATCCGCTACTCCGGGGTACCGACAATGGGAGTATGTGCTCTTCCCCCGGCTTGAGATGTGGCAGGAGCAAGTGGTATCAATCTTGTCTGAGCCAAGGTGTTGAACATGCTCAGAAAAATTGGGCTAGAGTCTCCCGGAGGGCTAGTGCAGTAACAGGCGTCTCAGGTGCCTGCCCTCCAACTAGAGCTACTGGTGGCTCCTCTCTAGCAGCTCATGCAGGTGCTCTGGCTGCACTACGTGGACATCCTCAGCCTCTACCCCGGCCCTAGCCTCTCGCGGCTCTAGCAGGGGGTGTGGGTGTCTGGTCATCTGATCCAGCTATACGTATCCTCACCATCTGTGAGAGAATAAAAAAACAAAAGTTTTGAGTTTGAAGTCAAAATCTCGCACGATAAGGAATCAAAGAAGTGAAGCTTTTCCTAATAGTTCCATAGCCTCCCGAAGATAGGTATAGATGTCTCTGTACCGATCTGTGAGACTCTACTAAATCTGCTTGTAACTCATAACACCTATGAACCTAGAACTCTGATACCAACTTGTCACGACCCCAATTTCCCTCTGTAGGGTATCGTGATGGCACATAGTCTTTAAGACTAGGTAAGCCTAACAATTTGCGGAATAACTGAATATAGAATTGAACTCAAATTGCAACACATGAAATATAAATACCATATGTGATTCAATTAATTTATAACTCGCAGAACCCAGTAGAAATACGTCACAAGCTTCTAAGAGAAAATACAAAGTGTCTCTATACATCAGAGTCTAAAGAAAATATTGAAAAACAATATAGTAAGGATAGAGGGGGACTCAGAGGTCTGTGGACGCTTGCAGATATACCTTGAAGTCTCCACGTATGGTCCAGCTCACTGGTATCTGGCTTGGTAGGAAGAACCTGGATCTGCACAAAACGATATGCAGAAGTGTAGTATGAGTACACAATAACGACATCTAGTAAGTGCCAAGCCTAACCTCAGTAGAGTAGTGACGAGGTCAGGTCAGGGCCTTACTGGAATAAAAGTTAATGAGGCAGAAAATATAATAATACAATAAAGTGACTGAGAAATGAACAACGAAAAATTTCAGAAAGGTAACAACACAACAAATAGAGGAAAACAACAGGGACGCTCCCGACGTATCACCTCGTAGTCCCAAATGTAAATGCACAACAGGGGAATCTCTCGAGGTATCGCCTCGTAGTCCCAAAAGTAAATATGCAATGGGGGATCTCCCGAGGTGCCGCCTCGTTGTCGCAAAAGTAAATATACAACTCATAACCTATGGAACAACTAGCTTACAACAAGGAATCATACAATTAAAGACTGAATACAAAATCATGGAAACAAGTAATTCACATAAGCATGTTGCACAAATTTCAAGTAAAGGTTAAGACACGTAGACATGCGATACTAGGCTAAACATGAAAACTACACAATGCTAAGGCAATTCAGTTAAGGAATTTGAAAGAAGACTACGCAGCAAGAACCAGAATTTCCACAATTAGCCCATGTACGCACTCGTCACCTTGCTTACATGATACTCACATATCACAAATTGTTACAACAGTACCAAATCCTAAGGGGATTTCCCCCACACGAGGTTAGAGAAGTAATGTACCTCAAATCAAGCTCAATCAGTGAATGAGAATGCCTTTCCCTCGACTTTCCGACTTCGAACAAAAAAATTAATTAAATAATGAAATTATGACTTTAAAAAAGAAATTAAAAAATCACCCCAAAAGGTCGACCCGGGCCCATGTCTCTGAATCGGGTAAAATTCATAAAATACGAATACCCATTCGATATCGACTTCACTCATGCCAAAGTTACTCAAATCTGACACCAAGTCACCACTCAAATCCCAAAATTAAACTCTCCAAATCCCCAGCTTCAAACTCCCAAACTCCACTTTAAATACGCACAAACTAGGTGGGAAATCAATGGGGAAACAAGATTATCGATCAAAAATGAGTAC
Source organism: Nicotiana otophora (assembly GCA_000715115.1). Classification (NCBI taxonomy): domain Eukaryota; kingdom Viridiplantae; phylum Streptophyta; class Magnoliopsida; order Solanales; family Solanaceae; genus Nicotiana; species Nicotiana otophora. The sequence continues at coordinate 10,772 of AWOL01S0048252.1, forward strand.
AAGAGACGTACCTCAAAAAATCCCTCTCAAAAATCACCAAGACCCGAGCTTAAAATGTTTAAAATAAAACAAATTCGCGAACCCTTGTATTTAAGTGTTCTGTCCAGCACTTATGCTTATGCGTAAACTTAGCCGCATCTGCGACGTCGCAGAAGCGACAACATACCCGCTTCTGCGGGTTTCCTCGCTCCTGCGGTCTCTTTATCCGCTATTGCGGACTCGCTTCTGAGGGTCTCCCAGCTGCTTCTGCAGTCACAGCTTCCTTGCCAAATTCCTTTTCTGCGGTTCAAAGCCCGCTTCTGTTGGTGCGTATCTGCACAAACTCGTCCACTTCTGCGGATAGGCCTCCCAAGCACTCGTCCGCTTTAGCGATCACTCTTCCGCAGAAGTGACTCCGCTTCTGCTTCCTTCACACCGCACCTGTGACCACATGCCATTTCATCCAGCTCCGCATCTATGCCCAAATGCTCACTTCTACTAGCTCACACCTGTGGTCAAACTTGTGCAGGTGCGATTACACCAGAACCGATGCACTTCAGTCGTTCTCCCAAGTCCAAATTTATTCATTAACCATCCGAAAACTACCCGAGCCCCCGGAACCTCAACCAAATATACCAACAAATCCTAAAATATCATACAAATATAGTCAAGCCTCTAAATCACATCTAACAATGCTAAAAATATGAATTGCACATCGATTCAAGCCTAATGAACTTTAAAACTTCAAACTTCTATATCATACGCCGAAACCTACCAAATCAAGTCCGATTGACCTCAAATTTTGCACACAAGTCATGATTGATATTACGAACTTAATCCAGCTTCCGGAATCAAAATTTGACCCAGATGTCAAAAAGTCCACTCCCGGTCAATCCTTCCAAAAATCATTCAATTTCCAACTTTCGCCATTTGACGCAAAAATGACCTATGGACCTCCAAATCAACATCCGAATGCGCTCCTAAGACCAAAATCATCCTGCAGAGCTATTAAAACTATCAAAACTCTATTGCAGAGTTGTCTTCACATAGTTCGAACTGCAAGCAAATCCTACGACTTAAACTTTCCTTTTAAGGACTATGTGTCTCATTTCACTTCGAAATCAAAAAAAAAATTCTCCCGGCAGTTACGTACCCAAAATGAAATAAAGGGAGAAATAATTAGGGGTTCGAAGATAATACTCTCAAAATGATCGACCGAGTTGTTACAATAAACGTAGTGGGGAAATAAAATTTCAAAGTGGAAAAAGATACCATATAAGATTTTACATTATTTGTCTCTAAAGCCAAGACTTTAAAGATTGTTTATGTCCTCCAAGACATCTTCTTTAATGACATGATATCATGACAAAAGAGTTTATCATGGTATAATGAGGCACCCAATTGATTCAGTAGCATGAATAATATTTGATAAACTTCACCAATCTTTTGATGCTGGGCCTCGTAATGTTTGACTTGGACTTGCTACTGATGGTTTTCAACCACATGAAAATTCCAAAATTCCGTATAGCATTTGGTATGTGGTGCTTATTCCTTAAAATTTTTCACCTTGGTTATGAATGAATAAAAAGAATTTTATTGTATTGATGCTTATCCCTGGTCCGGAGAGTCCTGGAGATGCAATTGTTGTTTATCTTCAACCTTTGATTGATGAATTAAAGGATTTATAGGAAACTGAAGTGGAGTCCTTTGATGTGTCGGCTAAAAAGAATTTTATGTTACATGCAACTTTGTTATGGACCATTAATGACTTCCCTGCATATGCAAATTTGTCCGGATGGAGTACAAAAGGAAAATTAGCTTGCCCTTATTACAATAAAGAAACTTTCTTAATTAGGTTAGAAAATAGTAAAAAGAAGCGCTATATGGGCCATAGATGCCTTCTTCCTCTTGATCATAAATGGAGGAATGATAAGGAGTAATTTGATGGAATTAAGGAATGACGATTACCACCAAAAATATTGTCCGATGATTATATACTTGGTCAAGTGGATGATTTGGATAGTTTGAAACTAACAAAGAATTCAAAGAAGAAGATAAAAATATCACATGAGAGAAGAGGTGATAATTGGAATAAGAAGAGTATTTTCTTTAATCTTTCATATTGAAAAACTCTATTGTTGCGTCATAATTTGGATGTGATTCATATTGAAAAGAACATATATAATAATGGGACACTCTGGAATATCAAAGGAATAGCCAAAGACACCATAAACACTCGGCTGGATTTGCAAGCAATGAACATAAGGAAAGAATTACATCCAGCGAAAGATAGGGATAAATATGACTTACCAACAACATGTTACACATTATCTCCTCAAGAGAAGTGGAAGTTTTGTGATTTCTTAAAAACTTTAAGGGTCCCAGATGGATTTTCATCAAACATTCTTAGTGTGTCAACTTTAAAGATGGAAAAATGTCAGACTTAAAAAGTCATGATTTCTATATTATTCAACAAGATTTACTCCCACTTAAGATACGTGGAATGCTCTACACATCTGTGAGCGAACCACTTATTTAGTTGCCTTTATGTTTCAATATTCTTGTAGCTAAATGTTTAAGAGTGGAAGAATTAGAATAGATAGACGGCCTAATTCCTACAATTGAGTGTAAGTTAGAAAAAGTCTTCCCTCCTACTTATTTTGATTTCATGGAGCACTTACTAATTCATTTAGCTAATGAAGTTAAGATTGCAAGACCTACTCAATATGGGCATATGTATCCAATGGAAAGATACATATACTTTATGAAATCTTTTATTGGTAATAGGGCTTTCCCAAAAGGTTCTATTGCTGAGGGGTATTTAGCAACTGGATGTTTGATCTTATGTTCAAGGTATTTGCATACAATGGAAAAAGATTTTAATCGCCTTGAACAGAATTATGATGGCGGTGTTATATAATGTGATGGAGTTTTATCAATTTTTTGTGAACTTGGAAGAGTTTTAAGAGGTGGAAAACCATGCAGACTTGATTCACGTGAATTTGAGCAAGCACATATTTATATTTTGAAAAACTGTAATAAAGCTCAACTATTTCTCGAGTAGGTAATGACTTGTCCCAATAATTTACTTATACATTCTCTAATGTTTTCATTTAAAATGACATACTATTCTTGAATTCTTTGTAGAGAGTTTTCACAAACTCCAACTAATGACTCTCAAGAACATTCAGATCGACAATTCATTAGTTGGTACTAATAAGATTATTTTTTTTCAAACCAAGTAAACATATAGTATTTGCTAAATTATTTAGTTGGTCGTGATAGGTTGCAAGTTTGTACAAACACGGTGATACTAAGAAAATGAAAGATTTGGTCTCATTGTCACGTGATCCTATTTCATATGTAACACGTTTCTATGGCTACATTGTTAATGGATATAGGTTTCATGTGCAAGACTATGATAAAGGTTTACGAATTCAGAATTGCAGGGTGGTTGTAGTTGGTGGGACAGATGAAGAAAATAAAATATAGATTACTATGGAGAACTAACTGAGATTCTTGAGTTATAATTTGTTGGGAAAAGAAGACTGCTTTTGTTTCGATGTAAGTGGTTTGATATATATGACCAAGAAAAGGGAATTAAAGTATATGAATATGGATTTGTAAGTATTAACCGCCAGCGCTTTCTGAAAATAAAATGAGCCTTTTGTATTAGTCAGCCAAGCATCACAAGTATTTTATGCTGATGATCTTTACAATAAAGGGTGACATGTTGTACGAAAGGTTCAACCTCGTGATTGTTTTGACATTATGCAAAAAGAGGATGGTGATTTCTAAGAGTTAGATAATTCAACATAAATGAAAAAAGAAAGAACTCATTACGGTTTGGAACTTTATCATGTATGCTTTTAATTTGTTAAATTCATTATGAAGTTCATACTGGACTCATCTGATTAGCAAGTTCAATTGCATGAAAGGGAAAGGTAATTAAAACTCTATTGAGTTGTTGCTATTTAACTGATTAGATATTCAGATATGATAAAATTGTCTTGCTAAATATCTATATCTTTAGGTTTCTATATGTTATTTGTTTCTGCTAATTTTGTCCAACCATATTTTCTATTGCCTGTCAACCTTCTAGCTTATTTTCAAGTCATTCACATAAAGATGATTCATCTTCGAAGATCGAAGTTAATCGAAATATAAAACTTATCTGGATATTGTATCTTCCAAATATTATTTCTAGTTAATACATTCAGGTCGGAATGTGCTCTCATGTATCAAAAATAGTCTAAGTTCTAGTTGGCATCCCTTTTCTTATTGGCAACTTGCTAAAATATCTTTTCGTATCGGGGTAGCTTAATAATACTCTTCTTTCTTTTGTTGTATTAGGTTAACATGAATCCATCAAAATCTCGGAAGTTTGAAATGCAATCAACTTCGAAGACTGTTAAGCATTCATACGTTGCACCAGGTACCTTAGCAAGAGGACGAGGGAAAATATTTAGATCTTTGGGTTCGGTAAGGGTTGATGCTGAACAGAGACTCCCGATTGGAAATATTAAAACTCGTAATGCAACAACTTCTTATCTGATCGAACTATCTCAGAATACGAGTCTTGAACCTCCTGGTTTTGATCTAGTAGAAGATGATGTTTCCCTCCCTCAAGAAGTTAAAGTGATACAAGACACTAAGAAGGGAAATAAGTATTTTCTATCTCAGTTTGTAATATATGTGTTGTTTTGATTGGACTGGCACTTTTTTTGTGATTAACATAAATTTGATATTAGAAGGTCAATGTGTGCAACACTCCTCAAATTATATTAGGTGTGGATGTGCTAAATGAGTATTAATATGATATTTTAGACTTGTTAAGTCCTATCGTGATGATTATGGGTGGAATTAGTTATTTTAGAATCAAGGCGGAGAGTGAGGTGCATAAGTTTCGATAAAATCGATTAAGTTTATGTAAGGTTTCTCTTCTAGCGAATTCGTGAAATTCCGTTAGGAATTTAAGAAATGTTAAATCATGAAAGTTGTATACCGTATAAATACCGTTCTAATATATATTGTAGATCTCGAACGAATCTCTGTGCAAAAGTTTATGTGCATTTTATTGGAGTTTGCGCGCTCAGGTGCGCGCCCAGCTGTCCCATGCACGATAGTGCACTTATGGCAGTGCCACTGCCTTTGCGGCACATCTAGGTGTGCCGTTGGGCCTTTAAATGTAAGGAAGCACACCCAACAAGTCATTTTAAAAGCCCTACCTCGTTCCCTACACCTCCAATTTAAGAGAATTGAACGTCAAAAAGGTAATATCTTCAGCCTTTAGTTGATTGTATCATTTGATTAATGATTATAGACTCTACGTTCATAAAATATGAGGTTATGAGTTTGATAAAAAAGCATGAACGTTTATAGGTTTGGGTTGTTGATTTTTTGAATATTGATTAAGGGTGTTGTTTATCTTGTGGGTGATGAAGAATAATATTAATTATATCAATTTGAGATATTAGAATTATCTAGGAGCAAGAGAATAGATTGTTGGGTGTAGAAACACCATTAATAAGGGCTATGAAGCTTTTATGCCAGCCAAGTATTTGAAACAAATATCTAAGTGACCAAAAGATGAGTATTGTTGCTAATATGGAATCCCTTTGACTTATATTGCCATAGATTATAGTTAAAAGAGACGAAGAACATTGTGATACACTTAAAAATATCAGAGTCAAGGTATGTGAGGCTAACTCTCTATGTCTGAGAATGTTAATCATTCTCCCTACATTATGTTTCTTATATGACGTTACTAATTGCCTTAGAAATATAGTTAACCCTAGTTCCCTGAATAGTTGCAAAACTTCTATTCTCTAGCTTCGTTACTCGTTCATGACTTTCATTCTGAATGTTGTGAGCTTAGTATGTAATTAATATAGACTTGGGTTTGATGCCATGAGTCTCAGTCTAGATTACTCAACATGCATTAATTGTTGAAGTTTCAGTTTTCAAAATCAGTTCATGAATACATGTCTCCGTCTAGTCCTATTCAGCATTTCAGTATCATGTAACTAAGTAAAATTCAGTATTTCATCATCACATATTGTAGTATAATTCTCAGTTCCTGAATTTAAAGCCCTGAACGTTGAACACGTGTAAATATGTGGTTCATTATTCAGAAGAGGGAGTATTCATATCCTTACTTCCTTTGTTCAGTTTAATTATCAATTATCATTTCAGTTATTAGTTATTAGTTATCATTTTAGTTATCAATTCAGTTTCAGTTTCAGTATTTATAGTTCTTTCTTTCAGTGGCATTACATACCAGTGCAAGTCAAATGTACTACGTCCCTTTCGCACGGGGCCTGCATCTCACGATGCAGGTAACAATTTACAGGTTGATGATTTAGAGAGCTAGGATTCTCGTACCAGCTATTTGGTGAGCCCCGATTTTTTCGGGGCATTATCATTACTTTACAGTCATTCAGTATTTGTAGACAGTCAGTGTTTTCAGTACTTCATTAGAGGCTTCATAGACTAGAGTAACAGTTACACAGAGTCGCAGGCTTTTCATGTTAAGTAATTTTGGCTACAGATATGTTTCAGACTTATATTAGTGTTTCCATACTTGATTTATATCATTCAGACTTTTAGTACATTAGCATGTGTTAGATCATCTTCCGTATTCAGTATGTTATTATATCACATATTGATTCAGCCAGCTAGTTGGGTCACTCTATCATATGTAGCCAGGCACCGAGTATCGTGTTACATCTAGGCCTAGGTTTGGGGCGTGACTGTCATGACCCTAAATCTAAACCGTCGTGATGGAACCTAACCCAACCCGCTAGGTAAGCCAATTAACAAAATAACATAATACAATAACACTGATGTGAATCAAAGATGAGGTAACTGAATTATGACAAAGCTCTCTAAGGACTGGAAGTACAAATTATGAGCTTCTAAAATTTAGAGTTTACAAAGCTAGTATGAAATAAATACATCATCTATTCGAATGTACAAAAACAGATTTGCATAAGTCTAAAGCTATCGTGAACAAGAGGTAGCTATAATCGGAACGCATGTACATCTTCAAATCTAGTTCCCGCCGTGCGCAGCAACATCAACATCCAACATTTGCACGCAAGGTGCAGAAGTATAGTATGAGTACAACTGACCCCATGTACACAATAAGTAACAAACCTAATCTCAGGTTGAAAATAGTGACGAACTGGGACAAGGGTCTGAGTCCAACTCCAATAACCAACAACAATTCATAACACTATAATAAATACGGTACAAGAAATAACTCTGCTCGTTCACAATTACGAAAAATAGGCATGCTTTTCAAGTATAACAGTAGATCCCAAATCTTTCACCGAAAGCTCCAAAAATACATAGGTAAGTTTGAAAACTGTGATTCTTCCCAAAAATCTTTCAATAGCTAATAAGATATTTCATTTTCAGATAGCATGAGGAAATTACATCTATATGCCTATATGTCAATATACAAGTGAATCATGAATGTCACCAAAAACCGGGAAGCAGGAGGAAATGCATCTCTATTCATGTATTTCAAGTATGCATGTCAAATGCTATGCATCTTAGTGATGAGCTCACGTACTCCACTCTCAGAGTACTCAATCACTCAGTACTGTACGAGGCAGGTCCAACTCAGAGAAGATCTATTCCTCAATATAAATAGCAACTCACAGTCAGTTACTCAGTACAATTTAGGGTAAATCCAGCCTAGGGAGGATCCATCCCAAATATAAACGTTTAGGGTAAATCCAGCCCAATGCAAATGAACCCAAATGCAAATAAACCAGGGTAGATCCAGCTCAATGCAAATGAACCTGGCAGATCCAGCCCAATGCAAATGATTGCTAGCAATTACGTCCACTGTGGGTGTGCAGACTCCGGAGGGGCCGATCCAGCCCAAGCTCTATAATAAGCCAAATCATAGCGTGAATCAACAAAACTTGCTGCGGCGTGCAGCCCGATATCATAAATATCACTCACAATAGGCGCTCGGTCTCACTCAGTCATCAATCTCTCCAGTCTCTCGGGCTCACAACACTCATGCTAAGCAGTCCAAATCAATGATATAAGATGTGACAATATACAATAAAAGAGATTGAGATATGATATGTATTGATGAATGCAACTGAGTACATAACTGCAATTAAGCAAATAACTTATCAGCAAAGAACGACAATCGTGGGTCCCAATATTACCAACATATAGCCTAAACATGATTTCTAGCATGCATTACCGTTCAAGTTCTCTAACTCATATAGTATAGTCAAAAATGTTCTGATAAAATAACTACACAGTTCCATGGAATCGACTAAATCACAATTCACACGGTGCACGCCCATACGCCCGTCACCAAGCATGCGCATCACTACAACATTAATCACATAACACGTAATTCGGGGTTTCATACCCTCATCACCAAGTTTAGAAGTGTTACTTACCTCGAACAAGCCAAATCCAATACTGATCAAGCCAAGAGATGATCCAAAAATGCTATCTCACACGTACCGACCTCCGAGCTGCTCGAAACTAGCCAAAAGCAACTCAAATACATCGATTAACGCCAAAGGGAACAAACCCAATCAATTAAGATCAAATCTTTAATCAAAAGCCCATAATCAACCCCAAAGTCCAATCCGGGCATGCGCCTCAGCTCGATAAAACTTATAAAATCTGACAATCCATTCAATTACGAGTCCAACCATACTAGTTCCACCCAAATCCGACTCTGGATCGATGTTCAAAACTAAAAAACTTACTTTATGAAACTTTAGGCTAAACACCCCCCAATTACTCATTAAAAATTCATAATCCAATTAACAAAACGAAGATAGAATCACAAAATATAATCATGGCCAAGTAAAAAACACTTACCCCAATCCTTGTAATGAAATTCCTCCTCAAAGTCTCCCAAAACTGAGCTTTATGTCTAAAAAATAAGGGTAAAACGACCAACCCTCGAAAATATAGGTTCTGCCCAGCACTATTCGCACCTGCGAAGAAAATAGCCGCTTCTGCGGCTTCGCTTTCTGCTTCTGCTTCTGCTGCTACGACGCTTCCCGCTTCTGCGACCTAGCCATCTGCTTCTGCGATCTTCCTTGCCCAGGTCTCACCTCGCTTATGCGAAGAAGATCCTGCATCTGCGATGTCACTTCTATGACCAATTGTCCACAGATGCGGCCACACCAGAACCAGCAACCTTAGCCAAATGCTACATGTGAGGAAATAGTCTGAACCTCGTCCGAAACTCACCCGAGCCCCTCGGGACCCCATCCAAATATAGCAACAAGTCAAAATAATGAATCACATCTCAAATCAAAATTTACTCAAGGCCTCAAATCACACATAACAACATCGAAATGATGAATCGCATCTCAAATCAAAATTTAATGAACTTTGAACATTCAACTTCCAAAACTTGCGCCGAAACATATCAAATCAACCTTGAATGAACTCAAATTTTTCACACAAGTCTCAAATGACATAACGAAGCTATTCCAATTTATGAAACTACAATCCAAATCTGATA
>AWOL01S0048254.1:0-28472 GCA_000715115.1 Nicotiana otophora
CTAAAAGGTTCACAAATCCATCTAAGGTGGCTTTAGCATTTATTCCACTTTCCCCTTCATTATATTTCCTCCCTAAGGCCACTCTGTTAATAATGTTATTAGTCAGAGAACAGAAAAGATCTCTCAAATCTATCACTGAACTCGAAGATTCACACTCTTGTCTGATATTTTCAATCATGTTCGATATTTCTTCTTCTCTGACATAACGAAAAGATTGGACTCTTTTGTTGCTAAGAAGGTGAAGCACAGTAACACTTCTTACTTGNTACGAGACGCTTACCAAGAGAATAGCTTTCAGTGAATCCCTTTGAAGAGGATAGCCTGTTTCATCTCCATTCTGAATTTCCAACAAAACGTCCACGAAGTCTTTAGCTTCCCCCGAGCGGTATTCTCCTTTTCTGATATGTTCTTCAATCACACTCTCCAAAAATGTGTCCAACTCTTTTGCTTTTGTCTCCATTTTAGTGTCAAGACCACTAATTTTATTCAGCCATTCAAGCCATGGAATATATTCCCCAACGTTGAATGTACCTAAAAGGTTCACAAATCCATCTAAGGTGGCTTTAGCATTTATTCCACTTTCCCCTTCATTATATTTCCTCCCTAAGGCCACTCTGTTAATAATATTATTAGTCAGAGAACAGAAAAGATCTCTCAAATCTATCACTGAACTCGAAGATTCACACTCTTGTCTGATATTTTCAATCATGTTCGATATTTCTTCTTCTCTGACATAACGAAAAGATTGGACTCTTTTGTTGCTAAGAAGGTGAAGCACAGTAACACTTCTTACTTGCCTCCAATATTCACCATAAGGACTGAAGGCTATATCTTTGGAGCCATAAAATAGTCTATCAGCAATGCTGGATTTAGGTCTGCTTGACCAGACGAGATCATGGGTTTTCATGATATTACGAGCAGCATCAGCAGAGGAAGCAACGACCACTGGCTTACTGCCCAAGTGAAGTAGCATTACTGGACCATGTGTTTTTGATAGTTTATGGAGAGAACGATGAGGATGCGACCCAAGTTGGTGCAAATTTCCTATTATTGGAAGCTTTCTTGGAGAAGGTGGTAACGTTTTTTGGGTATTTGAAGTAGTAAAGAACCATTGATGGAGGAAGAAAGTGAAAACAAGCAGAGGAATTAGAAGCGAATACCAGGGGAGGTTCATAGTTTGCTGTAGCGAGGAATACTGAGATATAATGAAATCAAGATTTACTGTAGTAAGTTGGTGACAGATAAATTAGAGTTGGTGATTCTGATTGTGTATGTGTTACAGTTTGGATATCATATTATCATATTGAGAAGTTTATTCACCACACTAGTTATAGGAAACAATGATAATCGCATCGACAATCATGCAGTAAGAGCAAATAGAGGTGTCTTCATTTGCTTCCGATATAACAAATCTTTGTAAAGATTATGAGTTTTCTTGTAATCTTTAGAAAAATCGAATCTTTTACGTGTAGCATCGGGTAATGAAAATTTAGGCATGGCCAGGTAACTCATAGATGCGTTTTCTTGTAGGACCTTTGGCTTATTGTGATTAATACAATAAAAAATAAAATAAAAAAAACAGAATTGATTTGTCTTTCTAATAATACCCTTGACCTATACATCACTCATTTGTCACCTTAAAGAGCTAAGGCAGTTTAAAGTTTTACTCATTTAAGGATGTCAAACTAAAAATAATGCAAAAATTTCTAACAAATGAAACTATTTTGTACCTTAAGTTTTTGTAATCTTTACAACCCAAATTTAAGAAGACTGAATTTAATGCTGAAGCTCCATATTATGGAGGATTAACATGGGAAACTCATCCTTTTGGTGGTACAATTTTCTTACACACACAAAGAGAACCAGCTGGGAGACAAATGGTAATAGAATTCTTTGAAGGAAAGGAGTGGAGCACTAATAAGCTGCAATAGTTGTTGCCAAATTTCTTTTGGAACACAACAGTGGTATATATTGAAATTGGAGATGAAGGCAAATATGACTCACCTATCTGATCTCTGCTTGGAAAGCTCAGATAGGAGGCAAATGTATCAGAAACTTTAATTTCAGCAGGATTTGGCGCAAACATGTTCCATTCAAGATATCTATTACCGTGTGGAGAATTCTGAAGAGCAAGCAAACAGCTATGGAGATTTAGGTGTGCAAGTAGATATAGGAGTCTGCCAAATCCTCGCCATCACAAAGAGACTTTTGCCAGACAGAAAGTGATACTGGTGAGAAAACATACAAGTCGCAGGTCGAAAAAACAGATTGGTTTTTCACACAATTGGATAGTTGAATAACTAATAGCAAGAGAATAACATCTTTGGCCCCTTATGTGTAGAATATCTTGTATTTTTCGGTATATCAATGTTATCCGTGAAGCATAATAGAACAAGAAATCGTGCATACAAGAAAATAAAACAACAACAACAACCCAGTATAATTCCACTAGTGGGGTCTGGGGAGGGTAGTGTATACGCAGACCTTACCCCTACCCTGGGGTAGAGAGGCTGTTTCCAATAGACCCTCGGCATTCTTCCCTCCAAGAACTACCCACCTTTGCTCTTGGGGTGACTCAAACTCACAACCTCTTGGTTGGAAGTGGAGGGTGCTTACCATCAGAGCAACCCACCTTGTCATACAAGAAAATAAAACAGTTGTATAAACACTGAAAAAGGGAGTCCAACCAGTACGCTTAAAACAGATCGTAAAATTACAATTAGCCATAGCAATGATGGGAACTATGTTCCATGGCTTATACTGGTGGATATGTAGAATTAGTGATAGTAAGAAATGGAGGAAAAAGACTCCTAACTAGAGTAAGGAGTGGCCAGTGCTAGCAAAGGTGATTTCCTACGAACAGTGATGCCAGTGCCTTCAGTCATATCCAAATCCTCCCCTTTTATCCCTTCTGGTGATGCAAAATTGAACTTGTGCACAAGCCTTGCTATTGCTAGCTCATTTACAATAATAGCAAAAGCAATTCCTGGGCAGCCCCTTCTGCCTGCTCCAAACAGAATCAACTCAAAATTTAGTCCTTTGACATCAATATTACTATTCAAGAACCTCTCTGGTCGGTACTCCTCCGGATTATCCCACAACAGCGGATCTCTTCCGATTGCCCAAGCATTAACAATGACTTGAGTTTTAGCAGGGATATGATAGCCTAGTAATTTTACGTCTTCCAATGATTCTCGAGGGATTAGCAATGGAACCGGTGGATGAAGTCTGAGAGTTTCTTTGATCACTGCTTTCAGATACTGCATATTTCCTAAGTCATCCTCTGTTATCTCTGATTTCCCTTGGGCTAATCCTCGAACTTCATTCTGTAATTTCTCCATGGTTCTTGGATGCCTTAAAAGCTCTGTCATTGTCCACTCTGAAGCTGTATACTTTGTATCCGTACCACCAGCGGATGTATCCTATGCATTAAAAAGAAACAGAAAAACAAATAAGCTCCATTTGTACCTCCACGAGCGAGGTTCCACACACCCTATATTATGTATAGATATAATAATATATTTCATATAGTATCATTTCATGTAATATGACCATCATCCTACCATCATATCATATCTATCATATCTATAAGTGTATAAGTGTGAAAACCTAAAGTGAAAGTTAAAATACCAGAATACCCCTCAAAAAATAATGACTGTTTTGTCCTTCACATAAAAATCAATCTATTAAATGTATAACTTCTGTACCCTAAAGTTTAGTACCTAAACCAGTAGTTACGCCTGCGCTATTTCATCTTCTATTAAATGTATTAACTTTTAACTACACTAAACAATAGTAACACCCTGACTCTTTCATCATCCATCAATTATAAAAATTTAATAACATTTGTTTATTCTGTTTTAAATTATAAAAGTCTACAATAATGTGTAACACTTGCCCCTTTCTCTTCTTTCTGACAATCTATTATCAATCGGGAATTCTTTTTCCTATATAAGAACATTGGTCATTTTATTTGATATATCTCATTCCATCTGCAACACATAGTCAGTTTGTAGGTGTCATAGTAGGTAAGTTTATTTCTTTTTCTATTGCTCTTTGAGACTGTTGTGGTAATATTGTTACTTGTCATATATAATTTTCTGGAGTTATTATCATGAAATTGTACATCAAATCGATAAAATTATTTTCCACCTTAAAATTTGAAAGTTGAACTGTCTAACATTATTTATGATTTGTAGCTTTTGCAACAATATGTAACATAAATGTTCGATTTCATAATTATTTTTCGATTCTTTTCTTTCTACTGTTGTTGGTATAGAGCTTGGCTTCAATTCAGCATAATAAATATTAATTATTTATTTTATTTCTCCAAACTATGCATACTAGCAACTCTAAAAGTTGAAAAACTACTTGGAATAAACAATAAATTGCGAATTTTATTGTCTATATTTTATGATGCTTTAAGACATTATTTCTTAACCTACATTAATTGTAGTATCAAACTCATTATCAAATTTTAAATATGAAAATTAAATTTAAATATGAATAATTATATTATTTTCTCTTTACTGTTTGTAGATAATATATTTTTTTTATTTCACAACCTGAATGCAAATAGTTAGTGGGTCATCTTAACATTTACTTATGCCTATTATTGAACTTTCACTCCTCATAAATGAAGATATGCTTTTCTAAAAATTCATTTGAAAGCAATGACAATAAATAAAGCAGAAGGTCAAAATATTTTTTTATTGTTGGCTTGTATTTTTCGCAATATTTTCTCTCACATGGACAGTTGTGTTTCACTTTCAAGAGCTATATCAATGGCCACAACAAAAGTTCTGATTATGACAAACATCAGAATGGTAATACACGAACAACATCGTTTATAAAGCAATATTAGCTAGGTGAAACACGATCATATCACATGTTTGTACCAAATAATATCATAATTAATTTCACTACACGTTGTACCTAAGTAACTAAAAGTTTTAACTTCATATGTTCAAACGATACCTAATCATTTTACGTTCAAGAATCAAGTCGGCCGAATTAGTTCACCGTTCATCAATTTGAACTTGCATTTTCCCCCTCAAATTTAGTGTAACTTATCGTACATATATTCTAATATTATTTATATTTATTAAATATGTTAGTATTAATTAGCATGCTATACACGTGCAATGTACGTATCGAAAAACTAGTTTTATACTAAAAGTAGGAAGCTCCTACTTTTAAAGTTGAATTACGATAATATTTTTTAAAATTTGAATTACAATTTTGTCCTTGAAAAAAAAACCCTACAATTAAATAATATTCAAATTAGATTGGAAGTTTGCCGCTGATGTTGAAGTACTTTATTTCTTCATCAAATCAATTCAATGGTCAGTTAGGTTTAGGCCATTCATATTCTCCTTCCAGAAACATTCTCCTTTAATTACTTCATCATAATTACTAGGAAAACGTTTCTCCCTCTTCTCCATTTTTCTTGAATTCTTAATTTCCAAAAGCTTTTAACTATAAAAATTTGGATTGTTAGGGAGAATCGGAAGGTAGAATAAAAAAGGATATTTGATAAGCAACGTATGAAAAATTTGTTGAGTTTCACTCTTTATATTTTGTTCGTTTCATCTTCCATGATAACATCTTTCTTTTTTACATTCTTTATTTACTTATAACATTGTAAATTACCTTAGTTAATTCTGGTTGTCTGTCACAACCCAAAATCCACTATTAGTCGTGATGGAACCTAACACAGCCGTCAAGCAAGCCAACAATGATTTATTAATTTAATTACTCATTTTATTACTTTTGAAATCATAGATTTTAATAAGGAAGGAATTTTACACTTCTAAATCCACGGGAACGTACAATATTTGTAGTTTATAGAAGAATTGAAAGGCGTTAATAATACACGAAACCATAAGCATCTACTAGTATAACCCCAAAACCCGGTGTCACAAGTGTATGAGCATTTTCTAAGGAGTACAATAATAATACAACATCTGTCCAGAATGTAAATAAGACATGATAAAATAAATAGTACGATGGAGACTCGGTGAGCTGCGATGCGTAGCCTGGAATGCAGCTCACATAAAGTCTCCTCAACAGGTGCTCCTACGTGCCAAGATGATCACCAAATGAACCTGTCAGATCCTGCACATTTAGTGCAGAAGTGCAGCATGAGCACGTAAATCAATACGTACCCAGTAAATATCTAGCCTAACCCCGAAAACGTAGTGACGAGGGGTCGACATCGACACTTACTAGAGGTCCAATAAAATAAATAATAATTCATAACAGATATGAAGTGCACAATGATAACGGGGTAAATCTGTAAGTTACATAATCTTCCAAATATTTACTTCAAAGTATGAATTTCTCAATCTTTTATTCTACCTTAACCGCTCAAAAAAATGTCAAGTGCCAATATCAATGAATAGAATACCGTATAAGATGCCGGGCATCACCAGGAAGATAATCTCGTGAATGTTCGGACTACCAGCGATATAATGCACGATTATGCCGAGGTGGTTCGACCGGATCCAGAATAATGTGTACACTGCCGATGGTCGAGTGGCACGAACCATAGATGCATCTATTATACTGCCGCGACGTTCGACCCGCTCTACAAGAAAGGAAGGAAGTTATCAAATCACGAGACACATGCTTACAACACAGTACATGAGCACAAGGTGAATATAATCCTTTACTGTTTCTCAAATAAGTAGCCAACAACTCAAGGTGATAAGGCTCGGCCTAACATATATGCATGTATTTCTAAATCAATTCAATTATAATTTCAATTAATTAAGCCAGCATGATGGATTCAATTATTTCAAATATTACATGGTAAAGTCCTAAGTCTACCCGGACATAAACATGCTTTAGTTACGTACGGACTCTCGCCACCTCGTACGTACGTAGCACCCACAACTATTAGCACATAATAATTACATCACCTAGGGATAGTTTTCCCCCTCACAAAGTTAGGCATGAGACTTACCTCGCTCTGAAGTTCCATAACCGGCTCCAACGCCACTCTAACACTCAACTCCAAGCCAAACGTTCTGAAACTAGTCAAACAATGTACAAATCAATCAAAATATATTTCAATGCTTATAATTTAATAATTTATAACAATTTTCAACTCCGCTACAAAAGTGAATAAAATCAACCCTCGGGACCACGTCCCCAGATTCCAAAATTTTTCGAAGATAAACATTACCCATAACATTACGAACTCAAATATATAATTTATTCCTAATTCCACATCCAATTTCGTGGTAAAAATCCAAAAATAGCAATTTCTAGGTTTACTCTTAAATCCACAATTACCACAATTTTTCATGTTTAAATCCACATATAATCCATGTATTTCACTAACATTATGTGAGAATTACTTACCTTGCAATGGTTGATGAAAATCTCCCCTTGAAGCTCTCCAAAAATCTCCCAAGCCAAGAGAGAAAGAAAGAAAATGGGTCAAATCTAGTATAAAAACCAAGTCTGCCCAGCACTGCCTCGCACCTGCGGAACAGTAGACGCTTCTTCGGCTCCGCACCTGCGAAAATGCCCATCGCAGGTGCAGTTTCCACTAAGCCCAGCCAGGTCCGCTTCGGCGGACACAAATCCGCTCCTGCGGTCTCGCTTCTACGGAGCACTGACCGCTCTTGCGAGCCACCATCAAAGGCCTAGATTCCGCATCTGCGGTGCCTCCTCCGCTTCTGCGGATGCGCATCTGCGTGCCCAAACTCCGTACTTGCGTCCCTTCGCCCAGCTAGCCTCTTTCGCTTCTGTGACAACCTTCATCGTGCCTGCGTGTCCGCACCTGCAAACATACCACCGCAGGTGCGATGACACCAGATTTCAGTAGTTTCCAGCTTTTCCTCAAATACAAATTTCAATCCGATTTCAATCTGTTTCAAACCCGAGGCCCCCAAGACCCCATCCGAACACACCAACACATCCCAAATCATGATACGAACTAAGTCGAAGCATCAAATCTTGTCGAACAACATCAAAATTATGAATCGACGGTCGAAACCTTTCTTTAAACTTTCAAACTTTCAAGCTTTGACGAACGCATCCGAACCATACCAAAACATTCCGGAATAATGCCAAACCTTGCTTTTAAGTCACAAACCACGATACGAACCTATTCCAAGGCTCAGAACATCAAATGGACATCGATAACATTAAAATCCACTTCAAACCAAACTTATGAGATTCTAAACTTTCAAAAATGCCAACTTTCTACAATAAGCGCCGAAATACTTCCGGACCACTCGATACTGAACCCGAACATACGCCCAGTCCGAAATTACCATACGAACCTATTGGTATATTCAAATCCCGATTCCGAGGTTATTTACTCAAAAGTCAAACCTTAGTTAATTTTTCCAACTTAAGGCTTCCGAAATTAGAATTTGCTATCCAAATCAACTCCGAACTTCCCAAAATTCAATTCCGACCACACGTACAAGTCATAATACCAGAAGTGAAGCTACTCAAGGCCTCCAACCACCGAACGACGCGATAGAGCTCAAAATGACCGGTCGGGCCATTACATTCTCCCCCACTTAAACATACGTTCGTCCTCGAACTTGCCAAAAACTGCTCCGGAGTTGTCCAAAATTACAGTTTAACACTTCGTACACCTGCCCGTGCCACCACAACCCAGCTAAGCACATTAGCTTGAGCAAGACTGAAGATCCTCCCTTTTTATTTAGTCAATAAGCCTTAGAACCAAATTCCAACCTCCGAGTTTCTCTACAAGACCTGATTCGAACATACGAACACCGTATCAGTCACTACACATTGTACCAAAATATGATGATGCACCCATGCTGACATCACACAACGCGTCACATAACTCATTTGCCCAAGGCAACCTCCTCCAAGCACAACAGTTGAAATTTCACTGACCCAAAGCTCGTAGTATACCTCATAACACATATAAGCCCTGTTACAACTCTCGCGATACCTCCACGGTGGAAGAGATATGTAGAAACTCACAACCACCTAAACAATTCAATAAATCATGGAGTCTCTCTTCCTGACAGGAACCATTACCTGGTCTGAACCGAATAATGATACTTGCTCTTTAATATACCCTTCATAACTCCGATCGCACTGATCCCGGGTCCAATAACCTCGTCTCACCCAGTACAAGCTGCTCAGGAAACAAGCCATCTCAAATTCTACTAATAATCTCATATGACGCCATCAACACGCCAACAAGCTACAAACTCGAATGTGACACATAAAGAGGAATGAACTCTGGAAAAGAACTACCCAGCCTGCGTAACGAATAAAATGATCGAATAGATGCTATGAACCTACCTCATGGATGAAAAATAAGGCACACAAAATAAGTGTAAGGAACTAGGCTCAATATTTCACTGTTGCGGCGTGCAACCCGATCCAAACATGATGATGTTGTTGCAGACAACCCGATCCACACAATATACCCGTGGAGGTGTGCCACCCGATCGGCACATAATAATCAAAAAGAAAACATACACATCAAGCCGTAACGCTTATACTTACGAAATGCCCGAATATCGACCACAAGCATGCCAAGTGCATAATACTAATCCTGGGAAGACATATAACACCATACGCTATGAAACCCAAGCACAAATAAGGTGCGACATATGACCTGCATCTCGAGAGCCATCCTGCTCATATGACACCACAAGCTACACGGGACCTCAACACATGTGCGAATAATCAAGGCATCTCACAACCCACATGGCACAATAGAGATTTACACAGAATAGCTGACAACGGGAATAACATCCAATGTCCGATGACTCCTCCATAAGCAATGCTATGACGAATGAACACATCCGACCTAACGTAGAGCACACATTCACGTTAGACCTACCAACGGACCTCAAACCGATTCTGATCATACCATACTGGGCCAGTAACCTTCCAAGGATCCACAATGGCCCCATTCATGACACACACGAGCAGCCGTCCACTCCGGACCAAACTTCCACAGTTCACAACTAAAGGAATAGAGTGCCTTCCAAGCATAAACTCTCACATTAACGTTGGTACCAAAAATCTCCATACTTGGTTTCAATCTTTAACAATCAAGTGACTAACATGTCACACTTGTACAAATCTCCCCGTGGGGTATGCTCCCACGACCTTCCGCCCAGGTAGCAAAGTCCGCACATCCATACCACCAACCGTACCAATTCTAAACATCTAATTTCTCCCCTGCTCATCCGAGCTTATGACATCTTGTCAACACCTATCAAGCTGCTATGCGAGAATGCAAGAATTCTCATGATGCTCATTGCACCTATTATGCTGCTGCGCGAGAATGCAAGAATTCATCATAACCCCTGAACTACCAGTAGAATAGACACTTCATTGTCTAGAAACCTTTCACTTGGCTCATTTCAGAAGAGCCAATGCAACACACAACTGAATTCCCAAACCGTAGAAAATACAAACCTCAAGCCGTAATCTAAACCGCCATGACTCTTCCGGAATCCATTTACACCACACGGATATTTGAATCAAGTACCTCCCAAATCAATCAAGTTATGGTGGCTATCAAGCCTGCACGTACAACCACAAACCACATGTGTAACTTCGCACGCCGAATGAACGGATCATTTCCACAATCATGCTGATTCAACCATTACTAACCGAACCAACTTCTTCCAACTCACACTCAACTTGCCTTAGAAATAATAGTAGCTCCATTCAAAAATCATTACAAAACTCAACAACACTCCTCCCGAGTGACCCAATTCACAAGACCACATCGTCTCAATACTCATGAACCATTTCCTACCCACTCATGCGTACAATAGCATCTCTAACTGGTACACCCATTCTGAAAGACCTTCCGCGAATCCAAAATTGTTTCTCCCATTTTCCAACACAGCCCTGTGGACCTGATGATAACACAGAAAATTCCCCAAGTATTCTTCATACTCTGCTGCAAAATTCCGGTCTCTAGCCATACATAACGAACCCATTAGAACCACTATTAAGGGTCACCCACCCTGACTTGGTACCGAATATAAGCCGAACTCTAGTGCGCTGTGAATACTCCCAAAAATGCAACCGGATGAATTATTTTTCCTTGTACATCACATCTACCAGAAGCATAAACTCTGAGACTTCCCGAAACCTGCACATGAATCGATAAGGAAAAATATACCATACACTCGTCAAATCCTTTGCTCGAATTACCCATGATGTTTTCTTTTCTTAGACATAAATAATCCACCAATGCACCGATAACCAGAAGCTGCACAAGGATACAACCACGCCATCCAATCATAGACGGTGGGCTCCCCCACCTAGCTTTAAGCTACCATCACATAATGTAGAGCTCACAACAATTCCTCCTTTTCAATTACCATGATCTCGTACCGTTAATCCACCAAATTTCTCGAAGTCTTTTGTTAAGCTTTTCGTGAAACATTCTGAATTATCAGCCACGATCGCATACTTAACCTTCTGCTGGGTAGTAAGTAGAACTCTTTGTAGAAACCTCATCAAAATCACGCAACCGCTAACCTGCTCATATGAGATAACCCACTTGTAAAGATTTCATACCGACATCATCCAACGATGTTGCACTGGGTACCACCATTGCTAACTCTGCAAACCCTCTTGAGCCCAATGCTCGCCCACCAACTGTACAAGTATGTTTATTCCCCATTGACATCAACTGAAAGTTCGACAATACGCTCCAAACCCGAAATCATGTTGATCCAAAAATGATAATCAAATTTTCACACCCCTCTTCATTTCAAGAAAACTTCTTTCTTCCATATTCAATCTTCCTCCGTACACTAACCACCATTCCAAACATAATCCGTGGACCTAGTCACTTTCTACCATGCCTCCTAAATCGCTCTAAACTTCCTCAAGGTGCGTGGCTATCCTACCATATAATCCATATTCTACTCTACCACTCCCACTTCGGTCAAACCATCTCCTTTAAGCCACTTCTCGACTTCCGCACACCTCCCGCCATGTCCTTTCTCTTACTTTGATGCCCTAAAGTTGCCTCAAACCAAATCCATACCTGTAACACCTGAACTAATAAATTGCTTCCAACTCCCAACCTCCCAACCTCCCAGAAGATCTTCATTTTTGAGCCATCAATACTAGAAACACCAATTCGATTCTGAACCATCATCGTAGTAATCCGTGCATAGCCTTAAAACTATCGAAAATACAAATACTGAGCTAGAAAAAAAGAACATCCTTCCGCAAGGCGACGATAATAGCGTGCCCGAACACGTAGGGATAAACATCCTGCACCACGTAGGCAGTACCACCACAACTCCTCGACACCCAATTGATAAAAAGTGCCCCATATCGCATAAGATTGAGAAGGAAGGGAATAAAGGCACAACCCTCAATGGAATCAAATTGCACAACGAGGAATCAAGAAGGGAAGTGCTCCTAACATCCCTGTAGCCTATCGAAGATAAGTACAGACGTCTCCGTACCGATCCACAAGACTCTACTATTGCTCATGACTCGAGAGACCTAAGTGAATCTAACGCTCTGATACCAAGCTGTCATGACCCAAAATCCACTATAAGTCATGATGGCGCCTAATGCCGCCGTCAGGCAAGCCAATAGTGATTTATCAATTTAATTGCTTTCGAAATCATAGATTTTAATAAGGAAGGAGTTTTACACTTCTAAATCCATGGGAACGTACAATATTTGTTGTTTATAGAAGAATTGAAAGGCGTTAGTAATATACGAAACCATAAGAGTCAACTAGTATAACTCCAAAACCCGGTGTCACAAGTGCATGAGCATTTTCTAAGGAGTATAATAATAATACAACATTTGTCCAGAATGTAAATAAGACAAGATAAAATAAATAGTAAGATGGAGACTCGGTGGGATGCGATGCGTACCCTGGAATATAGCTGACATAAAGTCTCCTCAACAGGTGCGCCTACGCGCCAAGATGATCACCAAATGAACCTGTCAGATCCTACACATTTAGTGCAGAAGTGCAGCATGAGTACATAAATCAACATGTAATCAGTAAGTATCTAGCCTAATCCTAGAGAAGTAGTGACGAGGGGTCGACATCAACACTTACTAGAGGTCCAATAAAATAATATAATAATTCATAACAAATATGAAGTGCACAACGATAACAGGGTAAATATGTAAGTTACATAAGCTTCCAAATATTTACTTCAAAATATGAATTTCTCAATCTTGTATTCTACCTTAACGGCTCAAAAATATGTCAAGTGTCAAAATCAATGAATAAGGAATACCATATAAAATGCCGGGCATCAGCAGAAAGATAATCTCGTGAATGTTCGGACTACCAGTAATATAATGCACGATTATACAGAGGTCGTTCGGCCCGATCTAGAATAATGTGTCCACTGTCGAGGGTCGAACGACATGAACCATGGATGCATTTATTATACTGCTGAGGCGTTCGGCCCGCTCCACAAGAAATAAAGGAAGTTATTGAATCACGAGACACATGCTTACAATACAGTACATAAGTACAAGGTGAATATAATCCTTTACCGTTTCTCAAATAACTAGCCAACAGTTCAAGGTGATAAGGCTCAGCCTAACATATATTCATGTATTTCTGACTTAATTCAATTATAATTTAATTAATTAAGCCACATGATGGATTCAAGTATTTCAAATGTTATATGTTAAAGTCCTAAGTCTACCCGGACATAATCATGCTTTAGCTATATACAGACTCTCGTCACCTCATACGTACATAGCACCCGCAACTATTAGCACATAACAATTACATCACCTAGGGGGTAGTTTCCCACTCACAAAGTTAAGCAGGAGACTTACCTCGCTCCGAAGTTCCATAACCGGCTCCAACGCCACTCTAACACTCAACTCCAAGCCAAACGTTTCGAAACTAGTCAAACAACGTGTAAATCAATCAAAATATACTCCAATGCTTACAATTTAACAATTTATAACAATTCCCAACTCCACTCGAAAAGTCAATAAAATCAACCCTCAATTCTACTTGCCCGAATTTCAAAATTTTTCGATGATAAACATTATCCATAACATTACGAACTCAAATATATAATTTATTCCAAATTCCATGTCCAATTTCGTGGTAAAAATCTAAAAATACCAATTTCTAGGTTTTCTCTTAAAATCCCACAATTACCATAATTTTTCTTGTTTAAATCCAAATATAATCCATGTATTTCACTAACATTATGTGGGAATTACTTGCCTTGCAATGGTTGATTAAAATCTCCCCTTGAAGGTCTCCAAAAATCGCCCAAGCCAAGAGAGAATGAAAGAAAATGGGTCAATTCCCGTATAAAAGCCAAGTCTGCCCAGCGCTGCCTCGCACATGCGGAACAATAGACACTTTTGCGGCTCCGCACCTGCAAAAATTCCGATCGCAGGTGCAGTTCCCACTAAGCCCAGCCAGGTCCGCTTCTGCAGACATAGATCCGCTCCAGCGGTCTCGCTTTTGCAGATCACTTGCCGCTCCTGCGGTCCACTATCAAAGTCCTATATTCCGCATCTGCGGTGCCTCCTTTGCTTCTGCGGATGCGCATCTGCGCGCCCAAACTCCGCACTTGTGGCCCTTCGCCCAGCTAGCTTCTTTAACTTCTGTGACAACCTCCATCGCGCCTGCGTGTCCGCACCTGCGAACAAACCACTACAGGTGCGATGACACCAAATTTTTGCAGTTTCTAGCTTTTCCTCAAATCTAATTTTCAGTCTGATTTCAATCCGTTTCAATCACGAGGCCCCCGAGACCCCATACGAATATACCAACACAACCCAAATCATGATACGAACCTAGTCGAAGCATCAAATCACGTCGAACAATATCAAAATTATGAATCGACGATCGGAACCTTTGTTTAAACTTTCAAACTTTCAAACTTCGACGAACGAGTCCGAACCATATCCAAACATTCCGAAATGACACCAAACCTTGTGCGCAAGTCACAAACCACGATACAAACCTATTCCAAGGCTCGGAACCCGAAATGGACATTGATAATATCAAAATCCACTTCAAACCAAACTTATGAGATTCTAAAACTTTCAAAAATGCCAACTTCTACAATAAGCGCCGAAATTCTTCCGGACCACCCGATACTCAACCCGAACATACGCCCAAGTCCGAAATCACCATACGAGCCTATTGGTACCTTCAATTCCCGATTCCCAGGTCATTTACTCAAAAAGCAAACCTTAGTCAATTTTCCCAACTTAAGGCTTCCGAAATTAGAATTGTTTTTCCAAATCAACTCTGAACTTCCCGAAATTTAATTTCAACCACACGTACAAGTCATAGTACCTGAAGTGAAGCTACTCAAGGCCTCCAACCATCGAACGACGTGCTAGAGCTCAAAATAACCGGTCGGGCCATTAAATTCTCCCCCACTTAAACATACGTTCGTCCTCGAACTTGCCAAGAACTGCTCCGGAGTTGTCCAAAATTACTGTTTAACACTTTGTGCACCTGCACGTGCCACTACAACCCAGCTAAGCACATTAGCTCGAGCTAGACTGAAGATCCTCCCTTTTATTTTCTCAATAAGCCTTAGAACCAAATTCCAACCTCCGAGTTTCTCTACAAGACCTTATTCTAACATACAAACACCGTATCAGTCACTACACATTGTACCAAAATATGATGATGCACCCATGCTGACATCACACAACGCGTCACATAACTCATTTGCCCAAGGCAACCTCCTCCAAGCACAACAGTTGAAATTTCACTGACCCAAAGCTCGTAGTATACCTCATAACACATATAAGCCCTGTTACAACTCTCGCGATACCTCCACGGTGGAAGAGATATGTAGAAACTCACAACCACCTAAACAATTCAATAAATCATGAAGTCTCTCTACCTGACAGGAACCATTACCTGGTCTGAACCGAATAATGATACTTGTTCTTTAATATACCCTTCATAACTTCGATCGCACTGATCCCAGGTCCAATAACCTCGTCTCACCCAGTATAAGCTGCTCAGGAAATAAGCCATCTCAAATTCTACCAATAATCTCATATGACGCCATCAACACGCCAACAAGCTACAAACTCGAATGTGATAGATAAAGAGGAATGAACTCTGGAAAAGAACTACCCAGCCTGCGTAACGAATAAAATGATCTAATAGATGCTATGAACCTACCTCATGGATGAAAAACAAGGCACACAAAATAAGTGTAAGGAACTAGGCTCAACATCTCACTGTTGCAGCGTGCAACCCGATCCAAACATGACGATGTTGTGACATACAACCCGATCCACACAATATACCCATGGAGGCGTGCCACCCGATCTGCACATAACAATCAAAAAGAAAACATATACATCAAGCCGTAACACTTATACTTACGAAATGCCCGAATATCAACCATAAGCGCACCAAGTGCATAATACTAATCCTGGGAAGACATATAACACCATATGCTATGAAACCCAAGCACAACTAAGGTGCGACATATGACCTGCATCTCGAGAGCCATCCTGCTCATATGACACCACAAGCTACACGGGACCTCAATACATGTGCGAATAATCAAGCCATGTCACAACGCACATGGCACAATAGAGATTTACATGGAATAACTGACGACGAGAATAACATCCAATGTTCGATGACTCGTCCCTAAGCAATGCTATGACGAATGAACACATCCGACCTGACATAGAGACCTGACATAGAGCACACATTCACATTAGACCTACCAACGGACCTCAAACCGATTCTGATCATACTATACTGGGCTAGTAACCTTCCAAGGACGAGCAGCCGTCCACTCCGGACCAAACTTCCACAGTTCACAACCAAAGGAATAGAGCGTCTTCCAGACATAAACTCTCACATTAACGATAGTACCAAAAATCTCCATACTTGGTTTCAATCTTTAACAATCAAGTGACTAACATGTCACACTTGTACAAATCTCCCCATAGGGTACGCTCCCACGACCTTCCGCCCAGGTAGCAAAGTTCGCATATCCATACCACCAACCGTACCAATTCTATAAGCCAAATCTAGAATCTGCAAATCAATTCACAAGCCTCTTACACTGAACCTCGTTCTCAAGTGACACTAAAGAAAATGCCAGTTTACTCTGAACATCTGAATTCTCCCTTGCTCATCCGAGCTCGTGACATCTTGTCAATATCGAAAAACAACCTTGATCCTCAACTTTCAAATTCCCATGTCGCTCACTGCACCTATCATGACACTACGCGAGAATACAAGAATTCATCATAACCCCTAAACTACCAGTAGAATAAACACTTCATTGGCTAGAAACCTTTCACTTAGCTCATTTCAGAAGAGCCAATGCAACACACAACTGAATTCCCAAACCGTAGAAAATACAAACCTCAACTCGTGTTCTAAACTGCCATGGCTCTTCCGGAATCCATTCACACCACAAGGCCATTTGATTCAAGTACCTCCCAAAACAATCAAGTTATGGTGGTTGTCGAGCCTACACGTACAACCACAAACCACATGTGTAACTTCGCACGCCGAAGGAATAAATCATTGCCACAATCATGCTGATTCAACCATTACTAACTGAACTAACTTCTTCCAATTCACTCTCGACTTGCCTTAGAAATAA
Source organism: Nicotiana otophora (assembly GCA_000715115.1). Classification (NCBI taxonomy): domain Eukaryota; kingdom Viridiplantae; phylum Streptophyta; class Magnoliopsida; order Solanales; family Solanaceae; genus Nicotiana; species Nicotiana otophora. The sequence goes on from AWOL01S0048254.1 coordinate 17,610, forward strand.
TAGTAGCTCCATTCAAGAATCTTAACGAAACTCAACAACACTCCTCCCGAGTAACCCAATTCACGAGACCACATCGTCTCAACACCCATGAACGATTTCCAACCCCTTCATGCGCACAATAGCATCTCTAACTGGCACATCCATTCTGAAAGACCTTCCGCGAATCCAAAATTGTTTCTCCCATTTTCCAACACAGCCCTGCGGACCTGATAATAACACAAACAATTCCCCAAGTATTCTTCACACTCTGCTGCAAAATCCCGGTCTCTAGCCATACATAACGAACCCACTAAAACCACTATTAAGGGTCACCCACCCTGACTTGGTCCCGAATATAAGCCGAACTCTAGTGCGCCGTCAGCACATGAACACTCCCAAAAATGCAACCAGATGAATTATTTTTCCTTGTACATCACATCTACCAGAAGCATAAACTCTGAGTCTTCCCGAAACCTGCACATGAATCGATAAGGAAAAATATAGCACATATTCATCAAATCTTTTGCTCGAATTACCCTTGATGTTTTCTTTTCTTAGCATAAATAATCCACCAATGCACCGATAACCAAAAGTTGCGCAAGGATACAACCAAGCGATCCAATCATAGACGGTGGGCTCCCCCATTTAGCTTTAAGCTACCATCACATAAAGTAGAGCCCACAACAATTCCTCCTTCTCAATTACCATGATCTCGTACCGTTAACCCGCCAAATTTCTCGAAGTCTTTTGTTAAGCTTTTCATGAAACATTCCAAATTATTGGCCACGATCGCATACTCAACCTTCTGTTGGGTAGTAAGTAGAACTCTTTGTAGAAACCTCATCAAAATCACGCAACCGCTAACCTGCTCACAGGAGATAACGCACTTGGTACCACCACTGCGAACTCTGTAAACCCTTTTGAGCCCAATGCTCGCCCACCAGCTGTACAAGTATGTTTATTCCCCCTTGACATCAACTGAAAGTCCGACAATACGCTTCAAACTCGAAGGCATATTGCATCCCAAAATGTTAATCAAATTTTCACACCCCTCTTCATTTCAAGCAAACTCATTTCTTCTATATTCAATCTTCCTCCGTACACTAACCACCATTCCAAACATAATCCGTGGACCTAGTCACTTTTCACCATGCCTCCTAAATAGCTCTAAACTTCCTCAAGGTGCGTGGCTATCCTACCACAGAATCCATATGCTACTCTACCACTCCCACTTCGGTTAAACCATCTTCTTTAAGCCACTTCTCAACCTTCACTTTTCATACTTGACCTGCTAGTAATTCAACCACCGCGAGACACCTCCCACCATGTCCTTCCTCATACTTTGCTGCCCAAATGTTGCCCTAAACCAGATCCATACCTATAGCACCTAAACTAATAAATTTCTTCCAACTCCCAACCTCCCAGAAGATCTTTATTCTCGAGCCATCAACACTAGAAACACAAATTCGATTCTGAACCGCCATCATAGTAATCCATGTATAGCCTCAAAACTATCAAAAATACAGATACTGAGCTGGAACAAAAGAACATCCTACCGCAAGGCGACGATAATACCCTGCCCGAACACGCAAGGAAAAACTTCCTACACCATGTATGCAGTACCACCATAACTCCTCGACACCCAATTGATAACAAGTGCCCAATGTCGTGTAAGATTGAGTAGGAAGGGAATAAAGGCACAACCCTCAATGGAATCAAATTACACTACGAGGAATCAAGAAGGGAAGTGCTATTAACAACCCTCTAGCCTCTCAAAAATAAGTACAAATATCTCTGTACCGATCCACAAGACTCTACTATTGCTCATGACTCGAGAGACCTAAGTGAACATAACGCTCTGATGCCATGTTGTCATGACCCAAAATCTACTATAGGTCATGATGGCGCCTAATGCTGCTGTCAGGCAAGCCAACAGTGATTTATCAAGAAAGGATAAATTTTAATAACGAAGGAGTTTTCCACTTCTAAATCCACGGGAACGTACAATATTTGTAGTTTATAGAAGAATTGAAAGGCGTTAATAATATACGAAACCATAAGAATCAACTAGTATAACCCTAAAACCCGGTGTCACAAGTGCATGAGCATTTCTTAGGGAGTACAATAATAATACAACATCTGTACATAATGTAAATAAGACAGGATAAAAAAAATAGTATGATGGAGACTCGGTAGGCTGCGATGCGTAGCCTGGAATGCAGCTTACATAAAGTCTCTTCAACAGGTGCGCCTACGCGCCAAGATGATCACCAAATAAACATGTCAGATCCTACACATTTAGTGCAGAAGTGCAACATGAGTATATAAATCAACACGTACCCAGTAAGTATCTAGCCTAACTCCTGAGAAGTAGTGACGAGGGGTCGATATCGATACTTGCTAGAGGTCCAATAAAATAATATAATAATTCTTAACAGATATGAAGTGCACATCGAGAACGGGGTAAATATGTAAGTTACATAATCTTCCAAATATTTACTTCAAAGTATGAATTTCTCAATCTTGTATTCTACCTTAACGGCTCAAAAAAATGTCAAGTGCCAATATCAATGAATAAGGAATACCATATAAAATGCCGGGCATCAGCAGAAAGATAATCTTGTGAATATTCGGACTACCAGTGATATAATACACGACTATGCCGAGGTCGTTCGGCCCGATCCAGAATAATGTGTACACTGCTGAGAGTCGAATGGAAAGAACAATAGATGCATCTATTATACTGCTGAGGCGTTCGGCCCGCTCCACAATAGAGGAAGAAAGTTATCGAATTACGAGACACATGCTTACAATACAGTACATGAGTACAAGGTGAATATAATCATTTACCGTTTCTCAAATAACTAGCCAACGACTCAAGGTCATAAGGCTCGGCCTAACATATATGCATGTATTTCTAAATCAATTCAATTATAATTTCAATTAATTAAGCCAACAGGATGGAGTCAAGTATTTCAAATGTTATATGGTAAAGTCCTAAGTCTATCCGGACATAATCATGCTTTAGCTACATACAGACTCTCGTCACTTCGTACATACGTAGCACCCACAACTATTAGCACATAATAATTATATCACCTTGGAGTTAATTTCCCTCTCACAAAGTTAAGCAGGAGACTTAGCTCGCTCTAAAGTTCCATAACCGGCTCCAACGCCACTCTAACACTCAACTCCAAGCCAAACGTTTCGAAACTAGTCAAACAACGTGCAAATCAATCAAAATATACTTCAATGCTTACAATTTAACAATTTATAACAATTCTCAACTCCACTCGAAAAGTCAATAAAATCAACCCTCAGTCCCATTTGCCCGGATTTCAAAATTTTTTGAAGATAAACATTACTCATAATATTACGAACTCAAATATATAATTTATTCCTGATTCCATGTCCAATTTTGTGTTAAAAATCCAAAAATATCAATTTCTAGGTTTTCTCTTAAAAGCCCACAATTACCATAATTTTTCTATTTTAAATCCAAATATAATTCATGTATTTCACTAACATTATATGGGAATTACTTACCTTGCAATGGTTGATGAAAATATCCCCTTGAAGCTTTCCAAAAATTGCCCATGCCAAGAGAGAATGAAAGAAAATGGGCCAATTCCCGTATAAAAGCAAAGTCCGCCCGGCGCTGCCTCGCACCTGCGGAACAGTAGCCGCTTTTGCGGCTCCGCACCTACGAAAATTCCCATGGCAGGTGCAATTCCCACTAAGCCCAGCCAGGTCCGCTTTTGCAGACACAAATTCGCTCCAGCGGTCTCGCTTCTGCGGAGCACTGACTGCTCGTGCGGTCCACCATCAAAGGCCCAGATTCTGCATCTGTGGTGCCTCCTCTGCTTCTGCAGATACGCATCTGCGCGCCCAAACTCCGTACTTGCGGCCCTTCGCCCAGCTAGCCTCTTTCTCTTATACGACAACCTCCATCGCGCCTGCGTATCCGCACCTGCGAACAAACCACCGCAGGTGCGATGACACCAAATTTCAGCAGTTTCTAACTCTTCCTCAAATCCAAATTTCAATCCAATTTCAATCCCGAGGCCTCCGGGACCCCATCCGAATATACCAACACAACGCAAATCATGATACGAACTTAGCCAAAGCATCAAATTACGTCAAACAACATCAAAATTATGAATCGACGACCGAACCCTTTCTTTAAACTTTCAAACTTCGACGAACGCGTCTGAACCATATCAAAACAATCTGGAATGACGCCAAACCTTGCGCGCAAGTCACAAACCACGATACGAACCTATTTCAAGGCTCGAAATCCTAAACGGACATTGATAATATCAAAATCCACTTCAAACCAAACTTATGAGATTCTAAAACTTTCAAAAATGCCAACTTTCTATAATAAGTGCCAAAATACTTCCGGACCACCCGATACTCAACCCGAACATACGTTCAAGTCTGAAATCACCATACGAACATATTGGTACTTTCAATTTTCGATTCCGAGACCGTTTACTCAAAAGTCAAACCTTAGTCAATTTTTCCAACTTAAGGCTTCCGAAATTAGAATTTATTTTTCCAAATTAACCCCGAACTTTTCGAAATTCAATTCCGACCACTCGTACAAGTCATAATACTTGAAGTGAAGCTACTCAAGGCCTCCAACCGCCGAACGATGCGCTATAGCTCAAAATGACCGGTCGAGTTATTACACTATCTTTCATATTCATCATTAGTAACTTCTTTTCACATTTGTCACCACACACTATATAAGTGCACAATAAGGTATCTTTGTCCCATTATCCTTTTTATATTCTTTCTGCAAGAATTATTTTTCCCCAAAAGAGTGACTTCACTCACCAGTATCTGCAACAGGTATATTTGTTTCAATTATTTTATGGTGCAAATATTGACTTCTTTTCCATCCTTTTTGAATCATAGTTAGCAAGATATTATTTTTGAATATGCGATTTCTTGGAAGTTTCTAAAGTTAAACATCGTACTAATGTGAAAAATCCTCTAGAAAATCTAGAGCATGATAAGTTAATATGGAGAATTTCTAGGATTGTACAAGACCTTTATATTGTCATGTTATATTCAAATAGCTTATGATGTAATTATAGACTTCGCTTAAGTACTTTTGGATCATAGCTAATTAACCACTATAGTACTTAGTACAGAATATGTTTGTTGCAGATTATTTGGTATTGTCGTTGCAAAATTCTTATTTTGTTGTTGTATAGCTTTAGATCAGTTACTTCATTTAGAAAACACATCAAATCATTTGTTTGTCCTAATTCCAAAGCCTTATTATTTAGTATGATTGTTAAATTCATTATCAGCATTAAAACTTAACAATGATTGTGTATATACTGTTTAAGTATTCTTCATAACCATATCCTTCTTGTGAGACAATATGCCATAATAGATAATACAATCCCTTTTTTTGTAGTGCTGTTATTATTTGCTCGTTTGATTTGATTTTGGTGACTTTGTAGCATGTCAATTTTGTAAGTTTAATTTTCTTAGTTATTCAACTTTGATTGTTTGTTTATTTCATCTTCATCATTTATAATATTTTTGCATTATAGTATTTTTGACATTCTTCATTATACTCTATAAAGGTGCACAACAAAGTGGCTATGGTGGCAAACTTGAGCACACACAAAACATCTGTGGTTCCTACTTTCGTATTGTTGTGACATATTTAATTCATAAATTTTATCATCTTTTATATTTTCTTCAATATGAAAATTTTCACTTAAAAACTTATGAGATAATATTTAAGTTCTCATTGAAAAATTAATTTGTGTGAATCATTCTCAAATCTATAGAAGTATTAAATTTTTCGTGAAGTACGACTAATTAAAACATCAAACTATCAACATTTGACATGCGATTGGCATGTTAAAATTACTATATTTATACAATTCAACTAATATTCTCTATTTAATTCACAGATGAAAAGGCTCATAAGTTTGAATGAGACAAAGGGTACATGTACGTGCAATTATGATTTATAAATATGAATCGAATTTATTGATTTCAATAATTATTATCTATCTTCTATCACAATTAACTACTATTTCTATGCAGTTGTACACCATAAAATTGATACTAATTTTCTAGCCATACTAAGGAAGACATATATTGATCGAATTTCTCTACAGCTTCTATAAAATTCTACTTTTATTCGACAATAACTTCTTGTTATGTACGCGACTGTAAAAAAGAAGAGGCTACAGTTTCTTAAACATAAGGCACAAAGTTTAAGATGAATATAGGACATGCAAATATAACCGACGTTGCTCATATTCATGTATAAAGTATGTGTTGTTGAAGCATAGTAGGCTCACCATTAATTAGTTTTAAGCTTATATTTTCTTCTTCAAAATTTATGTAACTCATTGCACGCTTATTCGAAGAATATCCATATCGCTTTAAAATATTTATACTAATTGGCATGGGATACACGTGCGTTGCACGTGTCCAAGAACTAGTGGGCATAGCGTAAACAATTGCTCACTTATATTCACTTATATAGAACATTAAACTTGATTTGCCACTATATATGCGGAAGTGGAAGTAGAAGATGCTTACCAGTATAAGAGCTTTCAATGATTCCCTCTGAAGAGGAAAGCCTGTTTGTGATGACCCAAAAGGTCATCTTATGTTTTAGAACTCGAATCTGCGCTCTTAAGCCTTAAAATCTTATTTTTACCATTCTCAATTTGCGTGCGCAGTCCGGGCATATTTTCGGAAAGCTTTTATTTTGAAAATTGATGAAAATAAGAATTTATGCCTTAAAAGTTGATTCTAGTTGACTTCGGTCAATATTTTTAGTAAACAGACTCGGATTCGTATTTTGACTGTCCCGGTGGGTCCGTATCGAATTATGAGACCTGGGCGTATGCCCGGAAACGAATTCGGAGGTCACTAGCTTGAGTTATGAATTTTTGAAAACAGTTAAAAGTCTGAAAAATATTTGTTTTTAAGAATTGATTGATGTTTGGCATTGTTAGTACCGGGTCTGTCTTTTAGTTTCGGATACCGGTACAGGTTCATTATGATATTTAAGACTTATCTATGAAATTTGGTGAGAAACAGAGTTTATTTGACGTGATTCAGACGTCCAGTTGAGAAGATATGAATTTTTAAGTGTTCTTGAAAATTTTATTCGGTTTGATGCTAAATTCGTAGTTCTATGTGTTATTTTGGTGATTTGATCATGCGAGCAAGTTCATATGATATTTTTAGACTTGTGTGCATGTTTGGTTTGGAGCCTCGAGGGCTCGGGTGAGTTTCAGATAGGCCACAGGATGTTTTGAACTTAGACAAATCTGGTATTTTTGCTGTATCTGATGTCTGCAATACTGTGCTTCGCGATCGCGTAGTCACTCTCGCGATCGTGAAGGGGAAACTGGGCTGGGAGAGGATTTACTCTATGCGAACGCGAGACCATGGTCGTGAACGCGGAGCATTAAGGGGAGTTTCTCTACGCAAACGCGACAGGTCGAACACGAACGCGTAGCTCTAGCTATGCTGGGCAGGAGACCTGGGGAAGCTTTACGCGAACGCGAGCCATTTCACGCGAACGCGAAGGTAAGGCAGGCAAAGCCTTCGTGAACGGCTAAAGCCTCTCGCGATCGCGTACGTTCTTAGGAGGTTGCTCTTCGCGAACGCGGCAGTGTTCACGCAATCGCGATCAACACTGTCACTCAGTGCATAAAACATAACCAAACACGGGTTTAAGCCATTTCTTCAATATGTTTCAAGAACCAAACGGGTAGAGGCTATTTTCAAGAGTCTTTTTCTTCTCCAAATTATTGGTAAGTGATTCTAAATTATTTTCTTTCAATTACCCATTTCATTTCTTGAATTATCAACCTAAAATCTAGAGTTTTCATGGTAGAATTGGGGGTTAGGGTAAAACACTAGGGATTTCAAAAATTTGAGAATTTAGACCTCAATATGAGGTCGGATTCCAAAACTAATTATATATTTGGGCTTGGAGGTGAATGGTAAATGGATTTTAGTCCGAACCTCGGGTTTTGACCAAGCAGGCTCGGGGTCGATTTTTTGACTTTTAGGAGAAACAAATGGAAAATTTAATTTATGCAATATAATTGATTCCTTTAGAAATATTTGATATTATTGAGTCATTTTTGAATAGATACGAGTGGTTTGGAGATGAATTTCAAAGGAAAAGATGTGATTGAGAATTGAGTGGCCTTCGGAGCGAGATAAGTGTCGTGTCTAACTTTGGCTTGAGGGAAAAGGTATTATGTGTTTATTTGCTACGTGTTTGGTTGTTAAATACGATGTATAGGTGAGGTGATGAGCATCTATGCGTCGTTGTCGAGTCATAGCTTGCGAGTGAAATTCTATTCTTATCTATTTTGTAGCCTTAAATTCTACTATTCATGCTTAGCGGGTTATTTGAAACATTGGGTGACTTATATCTGGTTTTACTGAGATTTGGTAACTTTCGAATATTGATTCAAGGTTGAGGTTGCATTGTGTTATTGATTATGGGTAAAATACTGGTTTCTTTGTGATACTCCTATCTATCCGTTGTTATTGATTGTGTGATTTGTGAGGAGGAGTGTAAAGCACGAAGGGTGATGTCATACATGCATTATTTATATTGTGAGGAAGAGTGTAAAGTACGAAGGGTGATGCCGTACCATGATATGTGAGTGTTAATGCACGAAGGGTGATGTCGTTCCATAATTTGTGAGTGATAAAGCACGAAGGGTAATGCCGTGTATAATATGAGAGGTTTAATGCACGAAGGGTGACGTCGTACCGTTCTATCTATTTATTTGGTGAGGTTGAGAGTAAAAGCACGAAGGGTGATGCCGTGCAGTTTTCCTTTGCTGTTTTATTTGCTCAATTCGTTTAAGGATTTTCGGTTTAATCCTGTCTTTTCATTATTCTCACTCTTTATATTAACCTCGTCACTACTTCGCTGAGTTTAGGCTTGACACTTACCAGTACATGGAGTTGGTTGTACTGATGCTGCACTCTGTACTTTCTATGCAGATTTTGGTACCGGCTCAGGTTGATCGAGATTTTGCTATTGGTTTGCTGTACGGAGACTCAAGGTAGATTTGTCGGCGTTCACAGACCTTGAAGTCCCCGTCTATCTTTTATGTCCTACTACTTTCTTTTATTCAGACAGTTGTATTTCTTTCAGACTATTACTTGTAGAAAATTCTAGAATGCTCGTAAATTGTGACTCCAGATCCGGGTGGTAGTAATTAATACAGTTTTATGATATTCCGTACTTATTATATTTTCATCTTAGCTAATTATTGTTAATTATTGAATGAAAATAAGGAATTGGTTTAATGATTTTCTAACATTGACTTGCCTAGCAAGTGAAATGTTAGGCGCCATCACAGTCTCGTCGGTGGGAAATTTCGGATCGTGACACTGTTTCATTTCCATTCTGAATTTCCAACAAAACGTCCATTAAGTCTTTAGCTTCACCCGCACTGTCTTCTCCTTTCTTGTTCCTAATCATGTGTTCTTCAATCACACTCTCCAAAAATGCGCCCAACTCCTTAGCTACTTTCTCCACTCAAGCTACGGAATATAGTCACCGACATTGAAAGTACCTAAAAGATCACCAAATTCATCTGGGATGGCCTTAGCCTTATTGATTCCTCTTTCCCCTTCATTATATTTCTTCCCTAAGGCCACTCTGCTAATTATGTTTTCAGTTAGAGAATATAAAAGATCTCTTAAGTTTATCACTGAACTCGAATCACACTCTTGCCTGATTTTTGCAATCATGTTCGGTATTTCTTCTTCTCTGACATCACGAAAAGATTGGACTCTTTTGTTACTAAGAAGGTGAAGCACAGTACCACTTCTAACTTGCCTCCAATATTCGATAGGGACTAAAGGCCACATCCTTGGAACCATAAAATAGTCTATCAGCCATTTTAGATTTAGGTCTATTTGACCAGACGAGATCGTGGGTTTTCATGATATCACGAGCAGCATCTACAGAGGAAGCACCAACCACTGGCTTACTGCAAAAGTGAACTAGCATCACTGGACCATATCTTTCTGATAGTTTTGTTGAGGTTTTTATTATTTAAGATGAAATAGTCTTAAAATAAGGGTGAATAAGAAATGGAGAGAAAATGAAATTTTTGAGTAAAATTTTAAGTTTTCCCCTCTTGACATTGAGATATTGTCCCATATTGGAAGAGGAAAAGAGTTTTGATGGGTATATATATAATTGCTCTTCTTGTAGCTCTTAAAGAGTTAAGAAGAAAGCAAGCCTCGCGCCGCCGTCGTCGTCGCTCGCTCGGCTCGGCTTCGGATTTGGATTTGGTCAAATGATAGATTGATTTTTTGGACCAAATTTATTTGTTAATAGTTCATGAAATCCGATCCGTGTATTGACATGTTCATGAAACTGCAATAACAGCCGCCTTCCCACCATGGCCAAGTACTATTTCATTACGATAACTTATATTTTCCAGAATTATTATTTACAAATACATCAATATTGGCGGGAATAACAAGCTTAAGGAATTTAATTTTTATTTCTGTATTTGTGTTATTCTTATTATTCTGCAAACTAAAACCTTTGTGGTTTTGTGTACTCCCGTTTTGGAGAGTAAAACCTTCGTGGCGTTTTGTTGGAGATTAAATCTACGTGATTTTTACTCCTGTTTGAAAACGTATATTAAACGTTTGTTTGTGTCATTCTTTTACAGAAAAAAATGATGACTGAAAGCGAGAATCAAGCTGTTCCGATGGTGACTGCCAACGCATCGACAAGCCGAACACCGGCGTTGGCACCGGCAGAAAAACCCGAAAAATTTTCCGGGATTGATTTCAAGTGCTGGCAGCAGAAGATGTTCTTCTACTTAACTACGT
>AWOL01S0048254.1:31308-64074 GCA_000715115.1 Nicotiana otophora
CTCGGCTCGGCTTCGGCTTCGGCTTCGGCTTCGGCTTCGGATTTGGTCAAATGATCGATCTGGAGGGTCGTTCACCTTCAAAGCTGGCTGCTATAAATATGTGCAGCAGCTGTTGAAGGAGAAGACACAACACCAAGACAACAAAAACTGAAAAACGTTGGCTATACATTGCACTCCCTCCTCTCAGCATTTCCATACGTTTTTCTGAGTTTCTACTCCTTTGTTAATTTCAAATAAAGCAATTGTAAGTGTGATTTACTACCGAACTTTGTGTTCGCTGAAACACTGGGGTTTGAAGTATCGCTACGCCAGTGTGTGATTCGTTCTATCCTGGGAGGAAATAATCCATTACCTTGGGTACTAGGAGGGGATTAAATTCCTTAAGGAAACACNGCTTATGTTCCTGTTGGACCCGGAGAGACAGTTTATATGGGAAATGCTTCAACAACAAAAGTTGAAGGATATGGGAAGATATTTCTGAAAATGACTTCTGGCAAGGTCATGACTTTGAACAATGTCCTTCATGTTCCCGAAATGAGAAAGAATTTAGTCTCTACTGGACTTCTTGTTAAGCACGGTTTTAAGTGCGTTTTTGTATCCAACAAGGTTGTAATTAGTAAGAATGGAATATTTTTGGGAAAAGGTTACCTCACCGAGGGCCTTTTCAATCTCAATGTAATGGTTGTTGAAAANCTCTTTCATTATGATAACTTATATTTTCCAGAATTATTATTTATAAATACAGCAATATTGGCGGGATTAACAAGTTTGTGAAGTGAACGATGAGGATGCGACCCAAGTTGATGCAAATTTCCTAGGATCGGAAGCTTTGTTGGAGATGGGGCAACTTCTTTTGGGTTTTTGAAGTAGCAAAGAACCATTGATGAAGGAAGAAAATGAAAACAAACAAAGGAATTAGAAGACTGTAAAGGGGGAGGTCCATTTTTGTTTGAGCAAGAAATGCTGAAATCGAGAATTGGGTATACGTAATATATTTCGAGACGAATATTTATTTATCATAAACCTGAAAAAAATACGTCTATTTGGGAATTGCTGAAGCTGATTTTGAGCGTTCGCGTATATCCAAAGAAGCTTCACCGCACGAACTAAAGGAGATGACTACAAATTTTTGTATTGCATTACAAAAAAGACAACGCATTCGAAATTTAACCACAAAATTTGTGTCGTACGACGTAAGGTCACCAAAAATTTGAAACGCAACCGAGATACTTCCACTTCTGGCAAATAATTACATTTTCTTTTTCTTTCTTGTTCTTTGTTTTGGGCCATTATTTCGAACTACTAATTTATATATATAACTTTAGTATGTACATACAATTTCATTCCATGTGATAGTACAATTTCATAGGATAACTTTTTAAAAATAGTTCTAAATAAAAGTCCACAAAAGTAAATAAAAATTATAGACGATACTGCATAATTTTGTGATGTTCTTTAACTGAGGCTGCGTTCTTCTTTTTCCATTACACATACAGCCACCATAAGGTTATATTTTATTGGCTTTAGTTTAAAAAAAATACAATTCAACGATATCCTTTAAGTAGGGTGTCACTGGTCAGAGTACAACGCCAGATTATAAACTTCTTAAGGTGAGTCACAGTTCAATATGGTAATGTAATTAAACAAAGCATGAAGTAGATAAAAAGTTAAATGGGAGCAAAGGAGGTCATGGAGCTACTGGATCAGAAAGGCATAGTCCGATATGATCATTAAGGAGAAATGCTGATCGCATGCAGTCCCTTCACGAAATGGGACACATATATATAGCTGAAGCTAATGTAGCCTTGTTAGGACTGGTGTTACAACAATCACAACTAAAAAACTGTCAAAAAGCGTCCGGAAAAACCGACCGAAATCGTTCGGAATCGAAAAAAAACCGATCGATTTCTGACCGTTTTCAATTCGTCGAAAAACTAATTGCCGCTAACGGCTATCGATCGCAGACGGTCGATATTTCCGACCCCAGACGGTCGATATTTCCGACCGAAGTCGGTCGGTAATTTTCAACGCACTTTGACCAAATATTCTGACACAAAATAAACTTACCGACCGAAATCGGTCGGTATTCTTTAAAATAATTTTTAATTATTTTTAAAATTAGCTACCGATTTCGGTCGGAATTTTAATTATTCATTTTTTTTAAAATTGTTCAATTCCAACCAAAATCGGTCGGTATTATTAAAATATTTTAAATTTAAAATAAAAAATTCCGACCGAAGTGGGGCGGTATTATTAAAATATTTAATATTTAAAATTAAAATTTCCGACCGAAGTCGGTCGGTAAATTTAAATTTTTGGAAAATCAATTGAACATTTCCGACCGACTTCGGTCGGTAGGCGGTCGATTTTCTGGGTATGTTTTGGGCAGAATACTGTTGTTTTATAGTTGCACCACCTGCCAACAGCCAATCACCTATAATGGCAGTATTACATTGTTTCCATTAAACCATTAACAATAACAATAACAATAATAACAACAACAATAACATCAATAACAACTATGAAAATTATATTAACAAAACAATATCTCCATGTCCACTAAACTATATTAACAAAACATCATACCCAAAAATAAAACGTTTCATAAGTTAAAAGTTCAAACATCATTCAATGAGTGTTGTGTATTACATCTTCTCCATCTCCACTACTAGAACCTTCGTCGTTGGCATGGTTCAAAGGATTACGACGAGAAGGAGACCCGTTTGGGGAAGGCTCACGAGACCGGGGAGTGGGAAAAGTACCACTAGTAAGAAGATTGGCCAGCTGACCTTGAAGGACATTAAATTATTGGTCCCTCTTATCTAACTGAACTTGAAAGTATCAAATTATTTATCTCTCTTTTGTTCTCTAACCTTTGTCTCTTCAAGCTCTGCTATTAGCTGTAGCTCTGATTTACATTTGGATATTTCTAGAAGGATTCGACACTAATTGGCAAAAGTTAGAAATTTGAAGACTTGAAAAGTTTATAAGTTTGACCAGCAGTTGACTTTGATGATATCGAGCTCAGATTGTGGTTCTAGGAATTGAATTAGCTTCGCTATGTCATTTGGGATTTGTGTGAAAAATTTGAGTTCATTCCGGGTTGACTTGATATGTTTCGGCGCGAGTTTTGGAAGTTGAAAGTTAAAGTTCATTTAAGTACAAATTGAAGTGTGATTCGTCGTTTTGATGTTGTTATGCAGGATTTGAGGCCTCGAGTAGGTATGTGTTATGTTATAGGACTTGTTGGTATATTCGTACAGGGTCCCGAGTGGCTCGGAGGAGTTTCAGATCATTTGGATCAATTTTGTTAAGGCTAGTTTTTGAACAGTCCTGGTGCGATCGCACCTGCGGAATGTTAGGCGCAGGTGCGACGTCGCACAAGTGAGGCAGTGGCTGCAAAAGTGACATGACAGGATCAGGGCAGTGTCGTAGGTGCGAGGTTATATTCCGCACCTGCGCGATCGCAGATGCGGTGCTGGGAACGCGGAGGTGATGGCAGCGCAAAAGCGTAGTTTTTAACTCGCACCTGCGTGATCGCAGAAGAGGACTTTCTGCCGCAGGTGCTCGAATTTGAGTGATTTTGGAGTCAATTTTCATCACAAAGATTGGGGTAAGTATTTTATACTCGATTTTGATTATATTTCGTGATTCTATCTTCATTTTTGGCAATTGGATTATGAATTTTAAAGAGAAATTAGGGGGTTTTAGCCTAAAGTTTCATAGAGTGAGTTTTTGAGTTCTAAACATCGATTTGGAATCGGAATTGGGTGAAACTAGTATGTTTGCACTAGTAATTGAATGGGTTGTCTGATTTTATAAGTTTTGTCGAGTCCCGAAGGACGGGCCCGAGTTTGACTTTTTGGTCGATTTGGGCTTTTGAATTAAGGATTCGACCTTTATCATTTGGAATTGTTTCCTTAGGCATTATTTGATGTATTTGAGTTACTTTTGGCTAGTTTCGAGCGGTTCGAAGGTCGGTACACGTGGGATGGCACTTTTGAAGGATCGTTTGGCTTGCTCGTTTTTCGTTTTGGCTCGTTCGAGATAAGTAGCACTTCTAAACTTAGTGTTGAGGGTATAAAACCCCGCATTACGTGTTACGTGATTGATGTTGAGGTGACGCGCATGCTAGGTGACGGGCGTGCAGGCGTGCACCTTGTGAATTGTGATTTAGTCGATTCGATGGAATTGTGTAGCTATTTTATAAGAACATTTTTACTGTACTCTATGTGTTAGAGCACTTGAGTTGTAATTTATGCTAGGAACCATATTTAGGCTATATGCTGGCACTATTGGGACGCACAGTAGTTGTTCCTTACTGTTGAATTATTTGTTTAATTGCAATTATGCAGTCAGTTGTATTCAGCATTACATATCACATCTCAGTCTCTATTATTGTATATTGTCACATCTTATATCATTGATTTGTGCTTCTTAGCATGAGTGTTGTGAGCCCGAGAGACTAGAGAGATTGATGACTGAGTGAGGTCGAGGGCTTGATTGTGAGGTTATTGATACTATAGCACGTGAGTTGTCCGTGCAATACGTGAGTTATCCGTACAGATCCAGATATTGATACTATGGCATGTGAGTTGTCCGTGCGGATTCATGCCATGATTGACTCATTATAGTGCTTGGGCTGAAGGAGCCCCTCTAGAGTCTGCACACCCACAGTGAGCACAAGTACCTATTGAGTACGAGTGCGAGTCACGAGTGATTGGGATGACTGAGTAACTGGAAGGAGTGAGTGATTGGGAAGACTGAGTGTATGGATACTCCGAGAGTATGCATATGGTTATTCACTATGCTGTACTGCATTCGACATGCACACTTGACATACAGGTATAGAGATGCATTTTTTCTCATGATGTACGATATCACGTCATTCATGACTTCTCATACACATTGACATGTAGGCATAGAGATGTACTTTCCTCATGCCATTTGATAATGTAACATTTACCTATTGAAAAGTTTTGGAAAGAAAATCACAATTTTACAAACTTACTCATATTTTGGTGCTTTTGATAAAAGATTTGGGTTTTCACTGTTATACTTGAAAAGCATACCTATTTTCTGAAACCATGAACGAGCTGAACATTATATCTCTGAGTTATTTCCTATACCACTCTTATTATATTATTATGAACTGTTGTTGGCTATTGGTGTTGGACTTTGACCTTTGTCCCGGCTCGTCACTACTTTGAAACTAAAGTTAGGTTTGTTACTTATTGAGTATATGGGATCGGTTGTACTCATACTACACTTCTGCACCTTGCGTGCAGATGTTGGATGCTGATGTTGTTGTGCACGGCGGGAGATGGATCTGAAGATATACCTGCGTTGCCGTCATAGCTGTCTCTCGATCTTGGTAGCTTTAGAATTTTAATCTGTTCATGTAAATTTCAGACATATAATGTACTTTATTTCATACCAGCTTTGTAAATTCTAAATTGTAGAAGCACATGATTTGTTCTACCAGTCCTTGGAAAATTCTTGTATAAAAGTAGTTGTATTATCATTTCTTTTCTTAATAAATCTCATTAAATTGATTAGTTATTAATTAGCTTTCCTAACGTGTTGGGTTAGGTTCCATCACGACTAGTTATATTTTGGGTCGTGACATCAGCTTTTCGATCTTCTTCTCCATAGATGAGAGAGTCGACCTATCAATTGCCTCGCCCTGGGCGGAAGTCCCTATACCTTGCAATCCAGCCATGTAGCGCTGAAATGATCTCTTTGGAAGGCCGTATGCTATCCCCTTTTTAGGACCACCGACAACGTCCAACCATATCTTCTGCACTTCTTCGTTTGAAAGGGGTGGTCGCTCGCCTTGCTCATTCGGTGGCAAGCTCTGAGTGTACTCCTCCACATTAGTCTTGTAGAGACCCTTTATTTTGAAGATAGAAAATTATTAACTATATAATATTATAAACAATAATTTCAAATTACAGTAGTTATGAAACTTACATATGTAGTCTCTGCCCGGTCCTCGACCCATCTAGTTGGATTTGTCGGTGCCTTCTTCCGAATGTGAGTCTCCATGAAGAAGTCATCATGAGTAATCTTCCTCCCATATTCTTTTTCCTACCAATATAATAAAACATGTTAACTAAATTAAAATATATAAATATAGTTCGATATAAATAGAATTAAATATTTTAAGAAATTACCAGTATTCTACTCGCAGTCCCCATGCTCTTTGCACCCACACAGTGCAAGGAGCCACCCTTTTCATATGCTCGAGCTTTCTTTCCCTATTCACTCCTCTTCTTGAATTTCTCCGTAGTCCACTGCCTCGACAGATCCTCCCATATGTGCGGTAGAACTCATGAAGGCTTCTTGCTCTTCTTCCGAGCAGAACAGAAGGAATCAGATAGTCTCTTACGTCATTTGATCTCAAAATTTGCAAGAATGGCACTGTTATGCCGGTCCTCCCAGGCACACTTAGTTTGGAAATAAAGCGTGTAACGTTAGATGAAATTATTGTTAATATAATGCTTAAATAGATAAGAATTGTATTAAAACCTTAAATTGGTTGAAAATTTGTTCCACGAGCTTCGGTGGAAATTCACTCCAAGTCGCATAGGGTGCATCATACAACCGGCTAAGAGCTTCAGTGATTATCTTTGTAGTCTGATGACTAGGTATGAACCTGCAACATAGAAATTTCATTAAATAAACAAGACTAGCTATTATAATTCAGCAAAAATAAAGAAGTAATAAATAAAGTTTACCCATTGCCCTCATGCCTGATGATCATCCTATGATAACGATCATACCGCACTTCTTCTGGATCATCATCCTCCGATGAATTAGAAGCGTTCATAGAAAGGGAGGCATCTAGCTCAGTGCTACTATCCCGAAGGCGAAGTCTAGAAATGCTAGGAGATGAACTCGGTGGAGAGACGGGGTTGCTGATAAAGATGGATGTGATTTAGACCCCTACTACGATCTAGACCCCTGTTGCGATCCAGACCACTGCTGCGATCCGGGTGGCTAAAATATAGATGGATGTGATCCAGCTGGTGGTGAAGCAAATGAAGCAGTTGACGGGCGTATCACAACATGGCCCTGTGACTGCTGACTCGATGGACCCATGTAACTATATGCAGGATCATATGGAGGAAGCGGGGTATAGCCCTGTGGTAGAGAATGGTAAGAATACTGTTGGGAGGGTGAATGGTAGGTAGTCTGATGAGTAGATGGATATGGTAGAAAATATGTGTGCCTAGAAGATTGCTGCCAGCCATCAGCAGTAGAGGGATGCAAGTGTGGAATAGAAGGAAGCGAGGGTGTAGCACCATCCTCATGATCAATAGGCATCTTATCCTTCCTATACCTACCTCCACCCCTACCGATCATCTGTATAAATTAAAGAAAATTTTAGAATTGAGAATATAAATCTATATAAGTTGAGAGCGCTTGAAAAAACTAACATGCTAGTCGTCTTCGAAGTATCCTTCCTCGTCCGAAAATTCTTCCTCTTCACTTATTTCATTTTCATCAGCTGATTCTTCGTTCTCATTTTTTATGATTGTTATTTCCTCCATATCAACTTTGTCTACTATGCGTTGAGGATGCTTCAAGTCATTTTCTAATTGATTATCCACCATTTGATTAACACTTGAGGTAACGTTTTGGTAAGTAACATCTAGCACATTCTCAACTTCCACCCTACCAACAGGCTTAATTTTGATTATAACCAACCAATCAGCCTTATCCCTTCGCAATGGATATGGAGCATAATACACTTGCCTAACATTTTCAGCAATTATAAAAGGAAGATAGCGATCATACTCCCTTTTTTTATTAACCTCAATTATATTGTACTGCGAGTGTGTATTGTACCTCTTCTAGGTGTTGGGTGAAACCATTTGCATCGAAAATGTATGATCTTCTTATTTGGGCTACCTGAATATGATAATTCTAGAATCTCTTTGATCATACTATAATAATCATTTTCCCCGTCTTAGTTGCCTTCATCACCTTTGACACACACCCCACTGTTATTGCATTTTTTTATATGCTTGGAGCATTCCTCGGTGTAAAATTTGTAACCATTCAATAAATACTTAGACATAGTTGTAACCGTAGGTGCAGGTCCACAAAATATATTTCAAAAATTGATTAACACAGTTATTTGGATTATTGACCTACATGTAGTGTTAAATAAATCACAAGCAAGCAATTATATTCACAAGTGACCAAGTATGTATATTCACATGTGAGAAAGTATATAAGATGCACTTACACAATGTTTAAACCATGCCTCAGATGTAGAATATACAACATCATGGCCAAATTGACTCATGAAGTTACTAAGTAACACATTGAAAATTTTGTTAGTTGCATCAACCGAATTAAATAATTGTCCATGCAAATTAATCTTACGTTAACACTTACTTAAGAAAGGGTTGAAATTCCGGACAATTTAGCAACACATGATTTGAAACTGATTTGTACTCCATACTACTTAGGCCCTCTTTTTGATCGATCTTTAGAACCTCGACTTGGTTAATTGAATATGGACATTGGTGGATATAATGGATCATTCTCAATCATGACATTGTGCCGATTGGGCCTATTTCTAGCACATGGCACATGAAACTTTCGAAGTAGTAAAAATAAAGATGGGCAGTTTCCTTTACAAGATAGGCTTCGCATATGGTTCCTTCAATCCTATTCCTCTGTTTAACAAATCGTTTACACTTGCCGATAGTCCTTCACATTGTCATATTAGATGATAATGTTAAAAAAAATTACAAGAATGAATCAAGGTTTGATCATTACCTCTCGAATGGATACATCCACTTGCATTGAACTGTCCCTCCAAGTCGCGCCTCGTGTACAAGGTGAATTGGAAGGTGTTCCATTACATCAAAGAAACCACATGGAAAAATCCTTTCCAGCTTATTACTGATTACATTAATGTTTCGATTCATTTGAAAAAGGTTTTCTTCCCTTAATATGATCGAACATAAGTCTTTGAAGAACAAACTTATCTCTGTAATGGGTTTTCAGATATTTTCAGGCAAACCACAAAATGCAATAAGGATTAAGGTTTCCATGAAGATATGACAGTCATGAATTTTCATATGAGTCAGGTTTCCTTCAACCATATCAGCACGTTTTCCCAGGTTCGAAGCGTAGCCCGCAAACATATTTAGGTTTGTAACTCACTCACAAATCTGTCGTCTTTGTTCCAAAGTGAATGTGTAGCTGGCCTTGGGATTGAACACCTTACCATTGTTCGCAGACTGCAAATGTAATTCAGATCGCCTGCAATATTCTTGTAAGTCTAGTCTAGCCTTCGGATTATCTTTTGTCTTATTCTTATCATCCATCACTATGTTGAATAAATTTTTAAAATAGTTCTTCTTAATATGCATGACATCATGATTGTGTCGGAGAAGATTATACTTCCAATATGGCAACTCCCAAAATATGCTTTATTTTGTCAAGTTATGAGTAACACCATATCTAGGATATCTAGAAGGTGGGGCCTAGGTAACTTAGTGGTATATGATTAGATAATTAATAATCTAACTGCAACAGACAACTGAGAGTGCATACTCCTTTCTCTTAGTGGACAACTAGCGGCCTCTAACTGTTAATAAAAATATTTTGCCTCTTCGTTAGGAGCTTGTTCAACACTTTCATGGGGTTCAAACTCGAAGTGCATCCCAAAAGCATCCGTAACCATTTCATGGTATCTAGGATGTTGAACGTTATTTCCCACCGACCTACTACTTTCACCAACAACTATGTTATGAAATACACCATCACTGCCATCAACCTCTCCATGACTAATCCACACAAAATAATTATCCATAAACCCTTTTTTATAAAGATGAGTCTTAACACCCTCCGATCCAAAAAATAAAGCAAACACTTGCACTTCACACAAGGACAACTAATCATCCCTCCGATTTGAAATGGTTCAAGTGACATTGCATGCCTAATAAAGTCATTAACCCCTTCTATAAATTTTTTCCTTAAAAACTGACGATTAGGATAATCCCTATTATACATCCAACTACGATATTCCATCTACACAAAGAACAAATAAATTGCATGTTATATTAAATGAGTATTCAAATTAATTTATAGTTTAAGTTACATAATAAACTTTAGTTACAAAATAGTTAATTTAAATAACTTGAGTGCATATTAATTTTAAAGTTCTTATATATCCCTAAATAAGTTCTTTTCAGATTCAATTAGACCATTAACGGGCAAAATAATTGAAAGACTTGCAAGATAGAAAACACTAACATTAATCGTAATTAGACCAACTCATGAAGATTATAATTTGTTAACATATTCAATTAGACTAAGTCATTCAATTATAATTTTTTAACACATTCAATTAATATAGCATAATTAGTTAAGCCTAATTTTCTAAAAGCAATAAACACTAATAGAACAATATTATCCCCTAAATTAATAAACCATAAATTTCAAAAAGCAATAAACACTAATAGAACTATAAATCAAACCCTAAAATAATAAATTATTTCTAAAAGCAATAAACAAAATTAAGAGCGTCCAACTTCATAAATTAAGAGTACTAAACCCTAGTTTATATAATTTATACACCACAAATTAACTAGGTTAAATAATTTATATACCTCTATTAGTGCATAATCAATTTTAGTTACAATGTAGTTCACTTTAATTACAATATAGTTCAAAAACCCTATTTAGTCACATAAATCCCAAATAGACAAAAACCCTAAAAACATTGCATAAAATTATATTAGGCATGCAATAAATAAAACATTAAAAGGCTAATAAGGTAGAACACTAACCTTGAAAGAGAATGGCAGTGGTGGCGGCGGGAGGGGAGTGACAGCGGTGGAGCGGCGGGCGGAGAAACACTGGTATGGTTGGGGGAGGTGGGGCTTCGATTTTGGGGGTGGGTGTCAAGACCCAATTTCCCTTATAGGCATCGGTGACGCAGTTGATTCGGCCCCCACTATCCTTAAGGCGCCCAACGTCGCTGCTAGGCAAGCCAATGGTGAATTAGACATTATTTATTCTTTTTAATAATTTCAAAATAATTTATTTTTGTTTATTATGTAAATGAGAAGTGTAAAATTATAGTAAAGTAAAGCGTGAACCAATAAAAGAGCAAGATACGATAAATAAATACCAAAAATCATAAAGTGTCTACTAGTATATTCCCAAGACTCGGTGTCACAAGTGTATGAGCAACTAGTAGAATATACAAAATACCTATGCTACTATCTGAAATAAGATAGACATAAAGTGAATACAAAAGAGAGACTGCGGGTGCTACAGAATGGACTCAGAAAGCAGCTCACCACTATGTCTCGGGGTAACGGGGGTGCGCCACCTGGATGACTACCAGATGCACCTGCCTCAGATCCTGCACGATTAGTGTAGAAGTATAGCGTGAGTACATAAATAATATGTACCCAGTAAGTATCCAGTCTAACCTCGAAAAAGTAGTGACGAGGGGTCCACATCGACACTTACTACGAGCCAAAAATAAAAATACAGAAATTCTACATAGGCATGGAATACATGAATAACTAAAATAACACAATAACCCGCGATGAATAAATGGTTCTTTAACTGATAGTTAATTTAAAAGTTTCCAATTAACACCTACTAACTTCAACAATTTCAGGACATTAAATAAATTTATAACCTCTCAAGTCATAAAAATAATATAAAGTGTATTCGTGCTCCGAGTATTATCACACATAATTTATGTCGAGGTTGTACTGCTCGATCCAAAATATTGTGTGCACTTTCGAGAGTCGAACGGCACGAACCATAGATGCATTTATTATACTGTCGAGGTGAATAACCCGCTCCCGGAAGTACTTGCGACGCGAGAGGACATGGACTTCTCAGAGTTATTATGTATTCATCAATTCTTCCAAAAAATATGAAACTTAAATTGAAAATTTGCAACTTTAAAATCCCTAGTCTCAGCTCTATTCAAGACAATTAATATGCATAATAAACACAACAGTACAATTAAAGCATGATGTGGATCTAAGACTACCCGGACATATCATGGAATATAGCTACGCATGGACTCTCGTAACCTTGTGCGTACGTAGCTCCCCACACAATTAATACACAACAAAGGTACACCTAAGGGGATGAGTTCCCTCTTACAAGATTAGGCAAGAGACTTACTTTGCTTTGAAGTTCCATAACCGACTCCAACGCTACTCTAACACCTCAAACTAATGCATGTCGATCCAAATCTAGCCAACAATCATGAAAACCAATAAACATATACTCCAACATCACAATTAATTAATTTATAACCGCTCCCAACTCCGTTCGAAAAGTCAACCCACATGCGCACGTGCCCGGATTCTAAAAAATTTCGAAGATAAGCATTACCTATAACATTATGACCTCAAATATATAATTTATTCCCAATTCTATGTCCAATTTCATGGTCAAAATCCAAAAATACCAAATTCTAGGTTTCCTACCAAAATTTCACAATTTTCATAAAATTTCATCCTTAAATCCACATATAAACCATATATTTAGCTTTCAACAAGTGGAAAATTACTTACCTTGTATTACATGATGAAACCCCCCTCAAAATAGCTCCCCAAATTCGGCCACCCAAGAGAATAATGAGAGAAATGAGAGCTAAGTCTCGATTTAAAAGCACCACTGCCCAGCGACCTTTGCACCAGCTGACCACTAGCCGCACCTGCGGACAAATCCATCGCATGTGCAGTTCTCTCTAAGCCTAGGAAAATCCGCTTCTACGGACCAAAGTCTGCTCCTGTGTGGCTACTTCTGTGGTCCAACCTTCGCTCCTGCGCACTCGTACATGCGGGGCCCTTCCGCTTCTGTGACTCCAGTCTTGCCCAGCTCCTTCCGCTTCAGCGATCACTTCTCTGCATTTGCGAATTTGTAGGTGCGGGTTTTTCCTCGCAGCTGCGATGTCCCCTATGCACCTCCGTGACCGCACCTGCGGCCACTCCTTTCACAGGTGCGATGACACCAGACTTCAGCAGCAACATCATGTCCTTAATTCCAAGTTTCAATCAGTTTTCAATCCGTTCCAAACCCGAGGCCCCCGGGACCCCATCCAAACGTACCAACACAACCCAAAACACAATACGGACTTGGTCGAAGGCTCAAATCATGCCAAACAACTTCAAAACTACGAATCAACGTCAAAACCTTTCTTTATACTTTCAAACATTCCAACTTCACCGAACGCGCCCGAATTATACTTAAACATCCCGAAATGACGCCAAATTTTGTGTGCAAGCCACAAATCGCGATATGAACCTATTCCAAGACTCGGAACTCCAAACGGACATCGATAACACTAAAATTTATTTCAAATCAAACTTAAGAAATTCTTAAACTTTCAAAATGCCAACCTTCCATAATAGAAGACGAAATGCTCCCGGACCACCCGATACTCAACCCGAACATACGCCCAAGTCCGAAATTTACGAACCTATTGGAACCATCAAATCCTGATTCCGAGGTCATTTACACAAAAGTCCAACCTCAGTTAACTCTTCCAACTTAAAGCTTCTGAATTTAGAATTTTCCATCCGAATTAACTCCGAACTTCCTGAAATTCAATTCCGACTACGTGTATAAGTCATAATACATGAAATGAAACTACTCAAGGACTCAAACCGCCAAACGCCGTACTAGAGCTCAAAACAATATGTAGGGTCGTTACATTCTCCCCCACTTAAACATACGTTCGTCCTCGAACGTGCCAATAATCATTCCGGAGCTATCCAAAATCACTGTTTAACACCTCGTGCACCTACCCGTGCCACCACAACCCATGCAAGTACATTAGCTCGAGCCAGACTGAAATTCCTCCTTATAACCTTAGCTAACAAGCCATAGAACCAAATTCTGACATTCGGAATTCTTCACGAGACCCGTTTCTAACATACGAACATCGTATCGATCACTACACACTGTTCCAAAATATGATCATGCACCTATGCTGAAATCACACCATATACGACATAAGCCATCTGCCCATAATAGCATCCTCCGACCACAATAGCTGAAATTTCATGAATCCGATGCCCGCAATACACCTCATAACACATATAAGCCTTGTTCCAAATCTCATAATACTACCACGACGAAAGAGATGTTTGAAAACTCATAACCACCTGCCAAATCGATAGATCATGGAGTCTCTCCTACTTACAAGAATCATTACCTCATTCTAAACTGAATAATGATATTATATCTTTGATATACCCTACTTAAATCCGATCGCACCGATCTTAGGTCCAGTAACCTCGTCTCACCCAGTACAAGTTGCTCAGGCAATAAGCCACCTCAAACACCGTCCAAAATCTCATACAGCGCCATCAAAACGCCAAAAAGCTACAACTCAAATATGACTCATAAGGAAGAACGAATTCCGATAAAGAACTGCCCAGCCCACATAACGAATAAAATGGCCAACAGGTTCTATAAGCCTCTCTCAGAGACGATAAACAAGACACACAAAAATAAGTATAGGGAACCATACTCAACATCTCACTATTGCGGCGTGAAACCCGATCCAAATATGACAATGTTGAGGCATGCAACCCGATCCAAGCATGGCATCTTTGCGGTGCGCAATCTGATACACACAACATACCTGTGGTAGTGCGCCACTCGATCCAAACAATATACCCGTGGCGGCGTGCCACCCGATCCACACAACAACCAATAAGGAAACACCCATCAGTCGTAATGCTTATACTTCCAAAATTCCCAAATATCGACCACAAACACGCCAAATGCATAATACAACCCTGGGGAGATGGATAGCGCCATACGCTACAAAACCCCAAGAGCGACTAAGGTGCAATAAATGACCTGCATCTTGAGAGCCATCCTGCTTATATAACACCACAAGCTACACGGGATCACAGCACATGTGTGAATAATCAAGCCGTCTCACAACCCACATGGCACAATAGAGTATTACATGGAATAGCTGACGGCAGGGTTAACATCCAATGCCCGAAGACTCCTCCGTAAGCAATGCTATGTCTAATGAACATATATGATCTGAAGTAACTCTACTAGCGAACCTCAAGCTGATTCCGCTTATCCCATACTGGGCTAGTAACCTTTCAAGGATCCAAAATAACCCTATTCATGACACATAATGACAACCACCAAATTCGGAACAAACTTGCACAATCCAGAACCAAAGGAATAAAGCGCCTCTCAGTCATAACCTCTCCCATTGGTGATATTATCAAAACCTCCATACTTATTTTTAAATCACTACCAATTGAATGACTAACATGTCACATTTATATGATCGTCTCGTGGGATATACCCCTACAACATTCCGTACCAGGTAGTAAAATCTGAACATTAATGGCTATCGACCATGCTACATCCATAGTGCTAGTCAAGCATCCACATTTCAATACCCAACACTTCTTCCACAAGCAGACCATCCCCAGACTGCCCGAAAATAATGCCAGCATAATTTGATCATTTTAAATATCCCACTGCTCCTTAACCAACACCAAACCTCGACCTTGGTCCTCAACCCCCAAATTTCCATACCTCCCGCTGCCCTTACCATGCCGCTACACGAGAGCACAAGAATTTCATCATAACTCCTTAACCACAAATAGAATAAACACTTCATCATCTAGAAACCTTTCGCTTAACTCATTTCAGAAGAACCCTTGTAACACGGGACTAATTTCCCATAACCGCAAAAAATACAAACCTCAAATCGTGGTCTAAACTGCCATAACTCTTCCAGAAATCCATTTACACAACAAGGCTGTTTGAGTCAAATACCTCCCAAATCAATCAGATTATGGTGGCTGTCAAGCCCGCACGTAAAACCAAAAACCAAATGTATAACTTAAGATGCCGAAGGAACTGATCATTTCCACAATCCTGCTAATTCAACCATTACTAACCGACCCAACTTCTTAAAATTTACTCTTGACTTGCCTTAGAAATAATAATAGCTTCATTCAAAACATAACGTAACCCAACAACACTCATCTCGAGTGACCCAATTCAAGATACCACGTCATCTCAATACCCACGAACCATCTCATGCCCTCCTCAAGCGCACAATAGCATCTCCAACTGGTACACCCATTATGCAAGACCTTCCGCAAATTCTAAGCTATTTCTTCTATTCCTCCAATACTACCCTGCAGACCCGATGATAACATAGAAATTCCCCAAGTATTCTTCACATTCTGCTGCAAAATCCTGGTCTCCAACCACACAATTAACCCAAAATCCTTAGACGCTGCACTTACATCCTCGAACCTATTAGAACCACTATTGAGAGCCACCAACTCTAACCTGGTACTAAATATAATCAAACTCCACGCTCTGTTATCCCATGAACACTCCCAAAGAAGCAATCAGATGAATTCTCTTCCATTGTACATCACATCCACAAGAAGTATAAACTCTGAGTCTTCCCAAACCTGCACATGAATCGGTAAGATGAAATATAGCACACATTCATCAAGTTCTTTACTCGAATTACCCCTGATGTATTCTTTTCTTGGTTATAAATAATTCACCAATTAACCGATAACCAAAAACCGCACAAACAGACAACCACGTGATCCTGTAACGACCTAACCGGTTGTTTTGGGAATTAGCACCTCGTTTGGCAGCTTAAGGTCTCAAAAAGTTCGTAATGTGTATTATGACTTGCGTGCGTGGTCGAGATTGGTTTTCAAATGATTCAAAATTTAATTGAATGAACAATTCTTATATTTTGAAGCTTAAATGAAAAGAGTTGATCGGAATTTGACTTGTGTGTAGACGACTCCGAAATGGCATTTTGATGATTTCAATAGCTTTGTATGGTGATTATGGACTTAAGCATGCGTCCAAATTTGGAGGTCTGTAGGGTAATTTGATGTATTTTGGCAAAAATTAAAAAAGTTAAAGTTTTAGAAGGTTAAGATATTTGACCAAGAGTTGACTCTAGTGATATCAGGGTCAGATTTCAATTCCGAGAGTTGTATTAGTTCTGTTATGTCATTTATGACCTGTTTGCAAAATGTGAGGTCAATCAGACTTGATTGGATAGGGTTCGGTATCGATTGCAAAAGATATTAGGCTTAAATAGATGCGTGATTCATGGTTTTAGTATTGTTTGATGTAATTTGAAGGCGTGACTAAGTTTGTATCATATTTTAGGACTTGTTGGTATATTTGGTTGAGGTCCCGGGGGGACTCGGGTGAGTTTCGGATGGTTAACAGATCAATTTTTGGACTTGGGGATGTGCTGAAGTTTTTCTGGTGCATGTATCTGATTTCTTTGTACGCGATTATGTGGGAAGCTCCGCAATTCGTAGGCTATTTGGGGCAACTGGGAAGTTTTTTCTATACGATCGCCAGTTGGGGCATGCAATAACGTAAGCTGGAGGAGTCTGAGAATCGCGAAAGCGTGGGAAAGGCCGCGTTCGTGTAGAAGAAGTGAATCAACAGTTTAGTTCACGCGTTGTTCTCCGCGGCCACGTGAGGAGGGATGCGATCGCGTAGGTTTTAGGAGGCAGTGGTCCGCGTTGGTAGGTGTAGTGATGCATTCGCGTTGGCTTGAATTTTTAGGAAGCTGAGTTGTGCTTCGCCATCGCGAGGCAATTTTAGCGATCGCGATGAAGGGTCGTCTTGGTAGAACTTAAATATTCAAAACGAGAGTTTGAGTTTATTTCACCAATTTGATTTTGGTAGCTCGGTTGGAGGCGATTCTTGGAGAGATTTTTAAGGGAGTAATTGGTGTCAGTGATTCTTACTTAGTTTTGGTTAAAGTCCATGTTTATGTCTTTGATTTCATCATTTAATTAGTGATTTGGGTTGAAACATTGGGAGAAAATGGAGGAAAGTTTTTAGGCCGAAGTTTGGGGATTTGAGCAAGATTTTGCTATCGGATTTGTGTAATTCTTGTATGGCTGTACTCGATATCGAATGGGTGTTCAGTTTTTGTAATATTTGGTCGGGTTCCAAGATGCGAGCCCGGTTTGACGTTTTGGAGTGATATTTTTCAATTCTTAGCTAAGATCACAATTTCATTATTTAAATTACTTTCCTATAGTTATATTTAAAGTATGAAATTGTTTTGGCTAGATTCGAGCCGTTTGGAGTTGGATAATAGAGGGAAAGGCCTTCTAATTGATTGATTGAGCGTGGGTTGAGGTAAGTATCTTTCCTAACTTTGTGTGGGGGAACTACCCCTTAGGATTCGAGTCTTTTGTGCTAATTGTGTCATGTGAAGGCCGAGTACGTGCCCCGCCTTATTTGTGGAAATTTGACCGTCTAGTGCTCTTAGGTTCTTATGTCCATTAAATATGAAGTTATTTTTTCATATTAAATTCCTCATTTACTAAATTCACCCTTACATGTCTTAATTGGAATTAACTGCTTCATGTTCTACCCTTATTGCCGATTGAACTCTTATGTTCCTTAACTGAAGTTGTTGCCTCTTTTATCGTCATGCTATATTTCCGTAATTACTTAACCTTAATTAAAATCATTGTTATCTTTCTGTAATTGCTTAAGCCTTAATTGAAATCATTATTATCTCTTTCGTAATTGCTTAGCCTTAATGGAAGTTTGTTGCCACTTTCATTGTTGACGTTTTCTTATTTGGGGTCATTGATTCATGTTATCTCTCTTGTTGTCAAATTGCACTTTCGTGGAATCATTGTTACACATTACTGTCTCCCTTGTTGAACTATTCTTGTTAAGACTATTATTTCCCTATTGTATCTTTCTCTGTGAGTTCGTTCTTCTGTTTCTTTGTGTTCTGAAGTTCTTGTGTTGATTTACTTGTCGTATTCTCGTGTTATTGTTGTTGTTGTTGTTGTATTAAGTGTTGTTGAGCCGAGGTCTATTCGTGGTTATGATACTAAAACTTTTTTAAGGAAATGTTGTGGCATGTGGGCACAGATGGTGAAAGTCATTTATTTGAGTTGTTATGTTTTTGGCATATGTGTTTTGTTGAGAAAATTATTATTGTGTTAGATGAGGTTTCTGCCGTACGGTTGTTATTATGTTTCACGAGGTTTCTGCCGTGCTGTTGTTATGGATATGCATGCGGTGGTATAAGGTCTGGGTGTTGAAATGCATGCAGTGAGATAAGGTGAGCTTGAAATGCGTGGCTAGCAGGGGAACTACTAGATGTCATGCGGTGTGATAAGGTGGACTAAAACAGGGGATGCTATTTCGGGAAAATAATTTTCAAAAACTAAATATAAAGGCTCCCGCGGTGATATAAGGAAAGTTGTGATTCATTTTACAATTTGAGACTACGAGGCGGTACTTCGGGAGTGCTATTGTTGTCATTTCCCCTTTTCTGTGCGCTTGTCTCTGATTATTGTTTTCCTTAGCATACAATTAATTGTTTTCCTTGGTGTTGCACTATTTGCTCAGCTCTGTGTAGCTAATCTTCTTGTGTTGGTCGCTGCTTCAAACTTCATTGCTGCTTTTGTTACACCATACATTTCGTGGTGATCGTTGCTTATGTGTCATTCATTGACTTTAATATTATTTGTTGACAGAAATTATGGTATAACACTTGCACAAGCATACACGTAGTTAAATCACCCATATCGGTTTTAAAAGGTGAATCCTGACGACATTAACCATTATATGTACTCTTGTCTTCTTGCCTTATGTGTGAGGATTGTTCTATTGGCATGTGAGTCGTCCATGCGGTTATGAGTTGCAATGTGGGCACAAGATGACAAGTGATTATGGTTCATGAATTGGGACCCGTGAGCTGTAATTATGAGGTTTGGTACCTCGTGAAAATACTTGAACAGATCTATTGTGAAAGTGGTTGTCCTTATTGAGTTGTTGTTGGGTTTTCCTTTATTTGGGTTTCCCGAACTTAGACTGTGATTAGTTACTCTACAACATAATTACCTGACTGCTTCATGTTGAATATTGTTGTTACTAGTGTATCGTTGCAAGTATTGTCTTGTATTCCTTATCGTGCTTAGCTTTATATCAATATTGTTTATCTATTAGTTCATCTACACACTTGTTCAGGTTGTTTAGTCCGGTAGGTGTCTTGACTGTCCCTCGTTACTACTCCACCGAGGTTAGTCTTGATACTTACTAGGAACTGTTATGGTGTACTCATACTACACCTTTGCACATTTGTGTGCAGATCCAAGTGCCTCGGTTGTTGTTGATTATTAGTTGGCTGGTCGAGCAGTGGAAACTTAAGGTAAACATGTCGTCACATTCGCAGGCGTCGGAGTCACCTTCTGATATTTTTATTGTACTGTTTAATTCCATCCGAACAATTGTATTTAGGGATTTTCTAGCAAACTCAGTAGAGCTTATGACTTGTACTACCGATTTTGGGAATTGTAATTTGTATAAGATTTTTATCTCGTATTTTTCATTTGATGGTTGAATTCTTCTAATTATTTAGTAAATGTTAGGCTTACCTAGTCTTAGAGACTAGGTGCCGTCACGACATCCTACGGAGGGAAGTTGGGGTCGTGATAGATCCAATCGTAGACGGTGGGCTCCCCCACTTAGATTCAAGCTGCCATCACATAAATATAGAACCCATAAAGATTCCTCCTTCTCAATTATCATGATCTCGCACCGTCAAAGCCGCCAGATTTCTAGTAGTCTCTTGTTAAACCTTTTATGAATATTCCGAATTTATCAGTCACAATCGCATACTCCACCTCCTACTGGGTAGTAAGTAGAAATCTTCGTAGAAACTTCATCAAAATCACGCAACCGCTAACCTGTTCACAGGAGATAGCCTACCTGTGGAATTCCATACCGACATCTTCCAATGACATTGCCTTGGTTACAACTACCACGAAATTAGCAAACCCTCATGAGCCCATGTTCGTCCACCAGATGTAAAAGTCTGTACATTGCTCTGGTTACAACTACCACGAAATCAGCAAACCCTCATGAGCCCATGCTCGTCCACCAGCTGTAAAAGTCTGTTCATTCCCCATTGACATCAATTGAAAGTATGACAATACATTCCAAACTCGAAGTCACGTCGCATCCAAAACGATAATTAAGATTTCTCACCTCTCTTCATTTCAAGCAGCTCCTCTCTGCCATATTTAATCTTCCTCAGTACTATAGCCATCGTCCCAAATGAAATTTATAGACTTAGTCATTGTTCACCATGATCCCCAAATCGTTCTAAACTTTCTCAAGGAATGTGGCTATCCTACCACAGAATCCATACGCTACTCTGCCACTCCCGCTCAGTTAAACCATCTCCTTAAGCAACTCCTCGACCTCTGATGTTCATACTTGACCTGCTAGCAATTCAATCACCACGAGACACTTCCCACTATGTCCTCCTCTCCTTTTGCTGCTGAAATACTACCTCAAATCATAATCCATCTTTGTAGCACCCGAACGGATAAATTGCCACCAACTCTAAACCACCTCAAAGATCATTTCCCTTGAGCCACCAATATTAGAAGCACCGATTCGACTCTGAAGCCACATACACCACTATATCTTATAACCATTGCTTAGGCATTGTTCTACAACACTCTGCCCCGAAGGCAAATCAGAGGAGACTCTAACACCCATAGGCCTTAATGTGTTCCAACAATGACGATGACACCACACCACAATTGAAAATTTCACCATACTAGAAAATATCAAGTCTCGTTACTCCATCAAACAAAGCCTAAACAATCATAGTCAGATTGCCTTTCCTCCGCTGGAATTAAATGTCGAACCTCTAAGCCATGAACTGAGAAATGCTCTTTTCGAGTCATTCGCTACCGTGATCCATAAATGAGTAGTTTAGCATTCATAACAACACAGCACGATAGCAATTCACGAACATCACAACAATCTGTGCATAACCTCCAACCATAGGCAATACTGATACAGGGCTGAAATGACAGAACACCCTTCCGCAAGGCAACGATAATAGCTTGCCCGAATATGTAGGGAGACACATCTTGCACCACGTTTGCAGTACCGGTACAACTCCTCAATACCCCATTGATAACAAGCGCTCCACGTTGCATAAGATTCAGTAAGAAGGAAATGAAAGCATAAGCTCCAATGGAATCAAACTGCACGAAGAGGAATCAAGAAGGGAAGTTCTCCTAACAGCCCTGTAGCCTCTCAAAGATAAGTACAGACGTCTTCGTATCGATGCGCTAGACTCTACTAGACTTGCTCATGACTAGTGAGACCCAAGTGAACCTGGAGCTCTGATATAAAACTGTCATGACCCTATTTCCCATATAGGTCGTGATGGCGCCCAACGTCGCCGCTACGCAAGCCAACAGTGAACTAGCCATGTAATTATTCATTTTAATAATTTCAAAATAGTTGATTTTTGCTTACTAAGTAAATGAGAAGTGGAAAATTATAGTAAAGTAAAGCGTGAACCAATGAAAGAGTAAGATACGAGAAATAAATACCAAAAACCATTAAGTGTCTACTAGCATTTTCTCCAGACCCGGTATCACAACTGTATGACCAACTAGTAGAATATACAAAACACCTATGCTACTGTCTAAAATAAGATAGATAGAAAGTAAATACAAAAGAGTGAATGCGGGTGCTGCAGAACGGACTCAGAAAGCAGCTCACCACTATGCCTCGGGGTAACGGGGGTGCGCGTCTGGATGACTGCCAAATGCAACTACCTCAGATCCTGCACGATTAGTACAGAAGTGTAGCATGAGTACATAAACAACATGTACCCAATAAGTATTCAGTCTAATATCAAAGAAGTAGTGACGAGGGGTCGACATTAACACTTACTACGGGCCAAAAATAAAAATACAAAAATTCTACATAGGCATGGAATATATGAATATTAAAAATAACACAATAACCCGCGATGAATAAATAGTTCTTTAACTGATAGTTAATTTAAAAGTTTCCAATTGACACCTGCTAACTTCAACAATTTCAGGCCATTAAATAAATTTATAACCTCTCAAGTCATAAAAATAATATAAAGTGTATTCGGGCTCCGAGTATTATCATGCACGATTTATGCCGAGGTCGTACGGCCCGATCCAAAATACTGTGTGCACTGCCGAGGGTCGAACGGAACGAACCATAGATGCATCTATTATACTACTGAGGCAAACGGCCTGCTCCCATGAGAGTATAGAAGCTTACCTCGCTCGCGGAAGTACTTGCAATGCTAGAGGACATGGACTTCTCAGAGTTATTATGTATTCATCAATTCTTCCAAAAAATATGAAATTTAAATTGAAAATTTGCAACTTTAAAATCCCTAGTCTCAGCTCTATTCAAGACAATTAATATGCATAATAAACACAACATTACAATTAAAGCATGATGTGGATCTAAGACTACCCGGACATATCATGGAATATAGCTACGCACGAAGTCTCATCACCTCGTGCGTATGTAGATCCCCACACAAGTAATACACAAAAAAGATACACCTAAGGGGCTGAGTTCCCTCTTATAAGGTTTAGCAAGAGACTTACTTCGCTCTGAAGTTCCACAACCGGCTCCAACGTCACTCTAACACCTCAAACCGATGCCCGACAATCCAAATCTAGTTAACAATCATGAAGACCGATAAAAATATACTTTAACATCATAATTAATTAATTTATAACACCTCCCAACTCCGCTCGAAAGGTCAACAAAGTCAACCCTCGGGCCCATGTGCCCAGATTCCAAAACTTTTCGAAGATAAACATTATCCATAACATTACGAACTCAAATATATAATATATTCTCAATTTCATGTCCAATTTCGTGGTACAAATCCAAAAATACCAAATTCTAGGTTTCCTACCAAAATTCTAAAATTTCCATAAATTTTCATCCTTAAATCCACATATAAACCATATATTTAGCTTTCAATAAGTGGAAAATTACTTACCTTGTATTGCATGCTGAAAACCCCCTCAAAATAGCTCCCCAAATTCGGCCACCCAAGAGAAAAATGAGAGCTAAGTCTTGATTTAAAAGCACCACTACCCATCGACCTTCGCACCAGCTGACCATTAGCCGCATATGCGAAAAAATCCATTGCAGGTGCGGTTCTCCCTAAGCCCAGGAAAATATGCTTTTGCTGACCAAAGTCCGCTCCTACGCGTCTGGTTCAGCGGTCCAACCTTCGCTTCTGCGCACTTGCACATGCGGAGCCCTTCCGCTTCTGTGACTCCAGTCTTGCCCAGCTCCTTATGCTTCAACGATTACTTCTCCGCATCTGCGACTTTGTAGGTGTGGAATTTTCCTTGCAGCTGCGCTCCCAGGTCCCTTCCACCAAAATTACACCTGTGATGGCCCCTACGCACATGGATGACCGCTTCTGCGGCCACTTCTTCCACAGGTGCGATGACATAAGCCTTCAGCAGCAACAACATGTCCTCAATTCCAAGTTTCAATCCTTTTCAAACCTGAGGCCCCCGGGACCCCATCCAAACGTGCCAACACAACCCAAAACACAGTCAACTCTTCCGAGGTCATTTACTCAAAAGTCCAACCTCAGTCAACTCTTCAAACTTAAAGCTTCCGAATTTAGAATTTTCCATCCGAATCAACTCCGAACTTCTCGAAATTTAATTCTAACTACGCGTACAAGTCATAATACATGAAGTAAAACTACCCAAGATCTCAAACCTTTGAATGACGCGTTAGAGCTTAAAATAACCGATCGGGTCATTACAGTGGGGGATATGATTTTGGGTGGGACTTGGGTAAAAAGTTGTGAGAAAGAGAGATGGAAGAGAGAAAGAAGAGTGATAGGTAAAAGATGAAAATGGGGAAGAAAACCCGTCTGTTAGTCGAATTAGAATATTACCGACCGATTTCGGTCAGAAATGTCGGTCGGTAATAATAAAATAACTTTTGACCGTTTGACCTCAAGTATACTGACCGAATTCGGTTGGAAAATTTGATTAAAATTTTCCCACCCAGGCTCGATTATTTTTTTCTCATAACAAAAATAAGTTTTTTAAATTATTATAAATATACCGTTCGATTTCGGTCGGTTTTAGTTGTCAAAAATTAAATTATTGTTATGTACAATCTATATATATATTTAACAATATAAATTATATATATAATACACACACACACACACACACATATATATATATATATGTATGTGTATATATATATATATATGTGTGTGTGTATATATATATATATATATATATATCATTGCATGTTGGATACAATGACTATATCAATTAAACTCGATCAATTATATATATAATATGTATCATCTGTGTGCTTTCGTATAAATTACACTTCATATTCGTATACGTGTAATGGATTCTAATAGAGTGTATGATTTTATTTCATTTATGATAATTTACAATTACATACATATGACTAGCGTTGATGATTTATTCTCAATTGTTCATACTTGAATGCTTGATCGGTGACTAAATAAGAAAATAAATCTTGGAGTTTAAGTGACTAGATGCTCTTGTATAATGAGTGACTAGATGCTCCAAGATGTGTACAATCCACACAGTCTTGAATGTTTTATTATCGATCACCTTATTAGTACTTTGCTCGGATACTTCATCAGTGGATCAATTGAAAATTTAATTATATTCAATTAAAATTTACTATAATGGAATTAAATTGTATTAATACAACTTAATATAATAGAATACAAACTTATGCCCTATCACAGCAGGGGTCGTCCTTATAGGCCCGCTCAGATGGCTCGTCCAGTTCATTATGGCGCATAAGCTAGCCACAGTTCATATAGTGTTCATCTCGTGCACCATCAGTTCAGGGTTCATCTGTACTAGGCTCTTCTGGTAGTTATTTTGATTCCCGAGGTCTGCCTCAGTACTTGCCACCATTGTCCGAGAAGGGTTATTTTGAGTGTGGAGATTTCGGTCGTATGAAGAGACATTGTCACTGCCTTTCGGGAGGTCCAATTCAGCAGAGATGTCGGGGTACTACTTTGGGGCACAGGCAGCTAGAGGTCGCCCTAGAGGGAGAGATCAATCAGGTGGCGGTCATGCCCGATTCTATGCTCTTCCTGCCAGAGCAGATGTCATTGCTTCAGACACAGTAATCACAGCTATTGTCTCAGTATGCCACAGAGATGCTTCTGCATTATTTGACTCTGGTTCCACTTATTCGTATGCATCATCGTATTTTGCTCGTTATCTGGATATTCCCCATTAATCCTTAGTTTCACATGT
Source organism: Nicotiana otophora (assembly GCA_000715115.1). Taxonomy (NCBI): domain Eukaryota; kingdom Viridiplantae; phylum Streptophyta; class Magnoliopsida; order Solanales; family Solanaceae; genus Nicotiana; species Nicotiana otophora. The sequence goes on from AWOL01S0048254.1 coordinate 57,507, forward strand.
TCAAGTATCTACGCCGGTGGGCGATACTATTATTGTGGACCACGTGTATCGGTCATGTGTGGTGACTATCGGGGGACTGAAGACTAGAGTTGATCTCTTATAGCTTAGTATGGTTAATTTCGATGTAATCTTGGGTATGAATTAGTTGTCCCCATGTCATGCTATCCTGGATTGTCATGCTAAGACCGTGACGTTGGTAATGCTGGGGTTGCCAAGGATCTAGTGGAGAGGTTCTCTAGATTATGTTCCCCGCAGAGTGATTTCATATATGAAGGCCCAACGGATGGTTGGGAAGGGTTGTTTATCGTATATGGCCTTTATAAGGGATGTTGGTGCTGACACGCCTACTATTGATTCTGTACCGGTAGTGCGAGACTTTCCTGATGTATTTCTTGTAGACCTGTCAGGTATGCCACCCAACAGGGATATTGACTTTGGCATAGGCTTGGTGTTGGGCACTCAGCCCATTTCTATTCCTCCATATCGTATGACACTAGTTGAGTTGAAAGAATTAAAAGAGCAACTTCAGAAACTTCTTGACAAGGGGTTTATTAGGCCTAGTGTGTCGCCTTGGGATGCACCGGTTCTATTTGTGAAAAAGAAAGACGGTACCATGCGGATATGCATCGACTACAAGCAGTTGAACAAAATTACAATCAAGAACAAGTATCATTTGCCACGTCTTAATGATTTGTTTGACTAGCTTCATGGAGAGAGGGTGTTCTCTAAGATTTATTTGAGGTCTGGTATCACCAGTTGAAGATTCGGGACTCAAATATTCTAAAGACAACATTCAGGACCCGTTATGGTCATTATGAGTTCCTTGTGATGAATAGTGTATTTTAGCCTTATCTCGACTCGTTTGTCATAGTATTCATTAATGATATCCTAGTGTACTCTTGTAGATAAGAGGAGCATGCCCATCATTTAAGGATTGTGCTGCAGCGATTGTGGAAGGAGAAGATTTATGCCAAGTTCTCCAAGTGTGAGTTTTGGCTTAGTATGATGGGGTTCTTGGGGCACGTGGTGTCCAGTGAGGGGATTCAGGTAGATCTGAAGAAGATAGAGGCAGTTTAGAGTTGGCCCAAACCGTTTTCGGCTACGAAGATTCGAAGCTTTCTTGGCTTGGCCGGTTATTATTGTCGCTACGTGGAGGGTTTCTTGTCAATTGCATCTCCCTTGATCAAATTGACTCACAAGGGTGCTCCTTTCAGGTGGTCGGATGAGTGTGAGGAGATCTTGTCAGAAGCTCGAGATTACCTTGAACACATCTCCAGTTCTAGTTTTTCCTTAAGCTTCAGGCTCTTATACAATGTATTATGATACTTCTTGGATTGGTATTGGATGTGTCTTGATGCAGAAGGGTAGAGTAATTGATTATTCATCGCGTCAGATAAAGCCTCATGAGAAGAACTGCCCTGTTCATGATTTGGAGTTGGCTGCCATCATTCATGCATTGAAGATTTGGAGGCATTATCTCTACGGTGTGTCTTGTGAGGTATTTGCAGATCATCGGAGTCTCCAGCACTTGTTCAAACTAAATGATCTAAATTTGAGGCATCAGAGATGGTTGGAGCTGCTAAAGAACTATGATATTACCATTTTATATGATCCCGGGAAGGCCAATGTGGTGGCCGATGCCTTGAGTAGAAAGGCGGTGAGTATGGGTAGCCTTGCATTCATTCTTGTTGGTGAGAGACCTCTTGCAGTTGATATTCACGCCTTGGCCAACCAGTTTGTGAAATTAGATATTTTGGAGCCTAGTTGGGTTCTAGCTTATGTGGTTTCTCGGTCTTCCTTATATGATCGCATCAGAGAGAGCCAGTATGATGATCCCTATTTGCTTGTCTTTAAGGACACAGTTCAACAATGTAATGCCAAGGATGTTACTATTGGGGATGATGGAGTGTTAAGGATGGAGGGTCGGATTTGTGTGCCTAATGTAGATGGGCTACATGAGTTGATTCTTGATGAGGGCCACAGTTTGCAGTATTCCATTCATCCAGGTGTCACGAAGATGTACCAGGACTTGAGGAAGCATTATTGGTGGAGGAGAATGAAAAAGGATATAGCGGGGTTTGTAGCTCGGTGCCTTTGTCAGCAGGTGAAGTATGAGCATCAGAGACCGGGTGGATTGCTTTAGAGGCTATAGATTCCATAGTGGAAATGGGAGTGTATCACCTTAGATTTTATAGTTGGGCTCCTACGGATTTCGGGTAAGTTCAATGCTATTTGGGTAATTGTGGATCGGCTGACCAAGTCCACACACTTCATTCCAGTTGGGAATACTTATTCTTCAGAGCGGTTGGCTGAGATTTATATCCGCGAGATTGTTCGCCTTCACGGCGGCCGGTGTCCATCATTTCATATCGGGGCACGCAGTTCACATCATAATTTTGGAGAGTAGTGCACCGAGAGTTAGGCACACATGTTCAGTTGAGTATAACATTTCACGCTCAGACGGACGGACAGTCCGAGCGCACTATTCTGATATTGGAAGATATGTTACGTGCTTGTGTTATAGATTTCGGGGGTTCTTGGGATGAGTTTTTGTCGCTTGCAGAGTTTACCTATAACAACAGCTACCAATTGAGCATTTAGATGGCTCCATATGAGGTTTTGTATGGGAAACACTATCGTTCTTTGGTGGGTTGGTTTGAGCCGGGTGAGGCTAGGCTATTGGGTACTGATTTAGTTCTGGATGCTTTGGAAAAGGTTAAATTGATTCAGGATCAACTTTGCACGGCGTAGTTTAGACAGAAGAGATATGCCAACCGGAAGGCTCGCGATGTTGCTTACATGGTGGGAGAGTAGGTGCTACTCAGAATTTCACCTATGGAAGGTGTTCTGAGGTTCGGGAAGAAGGGAAAGTTGAGCCCTTGGTATATTGGGCCTTTTGAAGTACTTGAAAGGATTGGAGTGGTGGCCTATGAACTTGCATTGCCACCTAGTCTATCGGGTGTTTATCCGATGTTTCATGTATCCATGCTCTGGAAGTATGTCGGAGATCCATCTCATGTTTTGGATTTCAGTACGGTCCAGTTGAATGGTGATTTGACTTATGATGTGGAGCCGGTGGCCATTTTGGACCAGTAGGTTCAAAAGTTGAGATCAAATAACATAGCTTCAGTGAAAGTGCAGTGGAGAGGCCAGCCAGTCGGAGAAGCTTCCTGGGAGATTGAGCGGGAGATGCGGAGCAAATATCCACGCATATTTGAGACTCCAGGTATGACTCTAAACACGTTCTAGGATGAACATTTGTTTAAGAGGGGGGGAATGTATCAACCCGGCCGGTCATTTTAAGTATTACAGTCCCATTCGTCCATTTACTACTCATTTTGTGCTCTATAGCTGCTATGTGACTTGCCTCGGTTGTTGGTTGAGGTCTGGAAAGGTTTTGGAATGAGTTGAGACACTTAGTCTCAAGGTTGAAAGCTTAAGTTGAAAAGGTTGACCGAATGTTGACTTATGCATAAACGACTCCGGAATGGAGTTTCGATGGTTCTGTTAGCTCCGTTGGGTGATTTTGGACTTAGGAGCGTGTCCGGATTGTGAATTTGAGGTCTATAGTTGAATTAAGGTTGAAATGGCGGAAGTTGGAAATTTAGAAGTTTGACCGAGAGTGGACTTTGTGGTTATCGGGCTCGGATTGGGGTTGCGGGAGTTGGAGTAGGTCTGGGGTGTTATTTGTGAATTGTGTGCAAAATTTGAGGTTGATCGGACGTGATTTGATAGGTTTCGGCGTTGTTGGTAGAAGTTAAAATTTCTTAGTTTCAATAGGCTTGAATTGGGGTGCGATTCTTGTTTTAGTGTTGTTTAATATAATTTGAGGAATCGACTATGTTCGTATGATGTTTTAGAACTTGTTGGTATATTTGGTTGAGGTTCGGTGGGCCTCGGGTGGATTTCGGATGGTTAACGGATCAAAAATTTGACTTGGAGCAATTCTGGAAAATTTCCAGTTCTAGTGCGATTGCACCTGCAATAAATTGGTCTCAAGTGCACGACAATGTAGTCACAGAATCGGACTAGGCTAGGGAAGGCAGTGGTCGCAGGTGCGCATGGATGACCGTAGAAGCGGAGTCGCATATGCGACAGGTCAACAACAGAAGCGGAAAGATAAGGGGTAGGCTGCTTTGCAGAAGCAACAGTGTTGCTGCAGAAGCGAGTCCGCAGAAGCGGTGGAAGCCGCAGATGCAAAGAGAAGTCTCGCACTTGCGAGACCGCAGATGCGGCTAAGTGAGTCACAAGTAGGGAACCCTGGGCAGTATACATTTCGAATGGGCTCCGAGCTTTTGCCATTTTTGGACTTCAAACACTCGGTTGGGGGCGATGTTTCATAGGGAATTCACGGGAATTCTTGAGGTAAGTTACTTGTGATCAATTTTAGTCAATAATATTGAATTATCATTGAGTATTCCGACTAGATTACGTGATTTTTGAGGTGTGATTCGAGAATTTGGGCCTAGGGATTGAAAATAAGAATTTAGGATTTGGAGGTTGAGTTGATGTCGGAATTTTGTGAATTTGGTATGGTTGGACTCGTGGATGAATGGGTGTTCATATTTTATAACTTTTGTCGGGTTCTGAGATATGGGCCCACTATTGACTTTTGGGTTGACTTTCGGATTTAATTAGGAAATCTAGTATTTTCATATGGAATTGATTCTATAATTTGTGTTGACTGTATCGAATTAATTATGACTAGATTCGAGGCGTTCGGAGGACAATTTGCGAGGCAAGGGCATATTGGAATAAAGAATTTCACTGTTTGAGGTAAGTAACACTTCTAAACTTGGTTCTGAGCGTATGAATCCCTAAATTACGTGTTATATGATTTGTTTGGAGGTGACGCACATGATAGGTGATGGGCGTGTGGGAGTGCACCATAGAAATTGTGATTTAATTAATTCTATGGAGTTTCATAACCAAATAATCATGTCATCATCCACATATCCTCCATGTGTTGGAGAAATTGAGATGAGACTCATATTAAAGATCATGTTTAGGCTACGTGCCGATATTTTTGGGCTTGCAGAGGTCGTATTGCTGTTGAATTATTTGTTTAAATTGTAATTTTATACTCAATCTATGTTTTCATTCATGGATACATCATATCATCATGTCGGACCGATTTTCATATCATTGTGAGCTAGAGAGTCTGGATATTTGTGAGTGATATTTATGGGATCGGGCTGCACGCCGCAACATGTTTTATTTATTTATGCCTGGATCTGGCTTATTATAGCGCTTGGGCTAAAGGAGCCCCTCCGGAGTGTGCACCCCCCACAGTGAGCGCAGTTTTCTTTATATTTGGGGTGGAGTTCCCTAGGCATGGAGTTGCCTTAATTATTTATATTTGGGATAGAGTTCCCTAGGTATGGAGTTGCCTAATTTATTTATACTTTGGATAGAGTTCCCTGGGCTGGATTGACCCTATACAGTACTGAGTGACTGACTGTCAGTTGATATTTATATTGAGGGATGGATCTTCCCTGGGTTGGATTAGCCATATACAGTACTGAGTGATTGAGTACTCTGAGATGTGGGTACACGAGGCTTCCATTGTAGAGCATCGCATATACCATGTACATTAGCATGTAAATATAGAGATGTCATACTCATATCATTCAGATTTGATCTATTTTACTTGTATTGTGTTTATCTATTGTACTTGAAAGCATGCCTACATTTCTGTAATGTTATTTTCTATAATTGGACTGTTCCTGTTAAGCTCATCACTATTTTCAGCCCAAAAGTTAGTCTTGTTACTTATTGAGTACATTGGGTCGGTTGTACTCATACTACACTCTACACTTCTGTGCAGATCTAGGTACTTTCGGATACGGCGGTTGCTAGATTTTTGAAATTAATCTATTGGACACTATCGAAGTAGATTCTTTAGCGTCCGCAAACCTTGACTCTCTTTCCTTTCAGTTATTTGTACTGTTCTATATTTTCAGACAATATTTTTATCAGTCAGACTGTGTGTTCATTTAGATGCTCATGTTTTTAGTGACATCGGGTTTTGGGAGTGTATTATATAAAGACAGTATTTTGTATCAGAAATTGTTGGATTTCACTCTTAAATTTATTTATTGTGTTTTCAAACTTAAGGGAATTGGTGATTTATTGAGGTTGTCGGCTTGCATAGTTGTTACATCCTGCATTTCGTACGTTGAAGTTTCGTCGTAAGTTAATTGACGTAGACTCGGGAATGAGATTATTTTGAGATCATAAGCATTTATACTATTTGTAACAAGTGATAAGTAAGTGTTGTGAAGGTCAGAGGGTTAACGAATTGAAGAAATTGAGTATCGCCGAAGTTTGTTATTTTGTGATAAAATGCGATCCAAGCGATAATACCCTGTATTTATGGATTAGTGCTATACAATACACCATATGACCATGATAGTAAAGTATATTATAGTTGGATATATAAAGTGTGTTAAAACTAAGTAGTATTTTAAGTAATTCAAAATAATTCTTAATTATGTGGATAATTGGGTAATTAATGAGTTTAGTGGGAGATTAATAAAAAGATTAGCTAAAGACATAATGCGGCAGC
>AWOL01S0048254.1:65862-103366 GCA_000715115.1 Nicotiana otophora
ATGCCACATGTAATAATCTTTCAATATGGTGGCAAGTGAGGTGGACCCCACTTTCCACTTATTCATATTTTGGGTTGGATTTTACCAACACAAATATATGCATATGTGCAGGCACATGATCTGCTCCATGTAAAAACAAAAAAATAATAATTGGACCACATTTCAAGATGCTTATCTTGCTCTTGTGAAATTAAGTATATTAATATGATTCATTTTTACTGATGGAGAAAAACAAGAGTCTAAAGACATATTAAGACAGCACAAAGTGGTTTTATGTACATATATATACACATTTAGCAAAGAAAATGCTTGTTGCTGGAGATTAGAAACGGTCTTGGAGGGATTTGAGCTACAAAGATAGATTTGAGATTAGAAACGCTTCTTGCATTGGAACAAGCCGTGAACGTAGATGTGTATTTCAATATCGGTTTTTCTCAAAATTGAAGAGATTGTTCACATTAAAAGTATGTTAAGGCTAATCCTTTTTTCTTTTGGCATGATCCAAGTAACGATACGTAAACGTAATGCTATTCCATAAGTGGTTATACTCTTAGCAGTTAAGGATGTCTATGTTATTCATTCCTGTAAAATGATATTCAAGCATGTCTAAGTATATATCTAGTTCCTTATTGAGGTATTTAATAAAAACGTTAATATCATAATGGTATTACATGTATTATACATCTACCACTGAGCTACGACCGGTTGGACAGTTATACATCTACCACCGAGCTACGGCCGGTCGGGCAGTTACCACCGGTTGGGCAGTTATGTATTATTATTTATCACCAGTTGGGCTGTTATGCATTTACCACCAAGCTACGTCCGGTCGGACAGTTACCACTGATCAGTTGGACAGTTAACATCACAAAAATGAGGTAACTAGAACTATTATATTGTAGTTTTATTTATATATACGAGATGGGTTTTATTCTATATGTTACGACCCTCAGCGGCAAGTCAGAAATTATAAGTTGACTCTTATCTCTCCCCGAGATAGTATCTTATTATTATTACATTTCATTTCTGCCTTACATACTCGGTACATTCTTCGTACTGGTGCCCCTTTTTCTGGGGCGCTGTGTTTCATGCCATGCAGGTGTAGATAGGCGAGGTGAGGACCATCCACTGTAGGCTGCCTTCAGATATCGGCTTTTGGTTGGTGAGCTCCACATCTTTCTGGAGTATTGCCGAGTCACGTTCTATATATGTTACTTTGTTTTATGAGGATGTCGGGGACCCTGTCCCGACTTATATGTTATGGTCATGTTTTCTTAGAGGTTTTGCCGACAGTGTCCTGTGTATAGTTTTAGGTATGACATGTCAACGGCCTTGTCGGCCCCTATGTATCTATATAAATCCTTTTGAAATAGTTATGTGAGTTAAGTTCTAATATTGTTAATTATATATATAGATGTGGCGTCTCAGGCCCGTGACGAGTCTTATAGAAAAAAAAAGATAAAGTACGTGGAGCTCGGTTGAGTAGGCACCGGGTGCCAGTCGTGGCCCTCTGATTTGGGTCGTGTCAAAGTGGTATCAGAGCAGTTCTATCCTAGGGTTGTCTGCAAGCCATGTCTAGTAGAGTCTTGTTTATAAATGTGTTGTGCACCACGCTATATAAACAGGAAACTACAGGGCATTTAGGGATCGGTTACCCTTCCTTCTTGATATTAGATCGTGCAATAGAGCAGAGTCATAGGGAATAAAGCCCTTGACCTTTGACTTGTTTTATATATACAGCAATGCCTATGACCAGGAAAGCTACGGCTAGTCAGAAGGGTAAAGCAGTGGCAAATGAGGGCATGAGTAGAGTACCAATGTCTAGTGAGGGCCAGAGTGATGCCCCGAGGGGAAATACGACACCCTCGCATAGTTCTCCGATTTTGCCAGCACCCGAGGAGATGAGGAGGAACCCAATACCTCCACCTATTGTTCAGGATGAGGATATGGATATGCGGAGTGAGTACAGTTGTTGACTAGATTGGTAGCCGCTCAGGCTCAGCACCAGCTAGGTACAGGTGTTAGTCACGTTAACAGGGTTATTAGCGCGAGCGTTCGAGACTTCATCAACCTGGACCCTCCAGTGTTTACTGGATCCAACAAGGATGAGGACCCATAAAATTTTATTGATAGGATGCAGAGGACTTCGAGGGTGATGCATGCATCAGATACTGAGTCAGTAGAGTTGATCTCTTACCGATTACGGGATGTTTCGGTTCAATGGTAAGAAACTTGGGAATTGTCTAGAGGGACAAATGCATCTCCAGCGGTATGGGAAGAGTTCTCAGGGGCTTTCTTGTGTCATTACTTGCCAGCAGAAATTCGTCAAACAAGGGTAGGTAGGTTCTTGGCTCTTAAACAAGGGAATATGAGTGTGCGGGAGTATAGCCTCCAGTTTGATTCCTTGGTGAGGTATGCCCCCTCGATTGTGGCTGAAATGAGTGACTGAGTGCATCGGTTTGTGGTAGGACTTGGGCCGCACCTGATTAATAAATGCTTCACGGCTGCTCTGCTCGATGGTATGGATATTTCCCGTTTCCAGGCTTATGCTCAAAATTTGGAGGATCAGAAACGACAGCAATACGAGAATCGTGATGAGGGTCAGCGTAAGAAGGCTAGGTCTGCTAGGCGACCTAAGGATTTTTCGGGCGATCCTATGTTACCATATCCTGTTAAAGTGTCTGATAGTTGCAGAAGCCGTATTATGAGTGATCTGTCTATTCTAAGTTAGGTCAGGGCTCGAGAATTTTGGGTTTTCAGAATCGGAGGGATTCAGTGCATATGAGGACGCCCCCTACGCGGTGCAGTCAATGCGGTGGAGCTCATTCTGGACAATGTCGCCAGGGATCTAATGTATGCTATACCTGTGGAGACCCTAGTCATTACATGAGGGATTGTCCTATAAATGATAGAAGAGGGATGGTTCAGCCCACCAGATCTATAACAGTCTCCTCATCTTTAGTACGCCATCAAGAGTGAGGCCCTCAGGCATCAGCTGGTAGAGGTAGAGGCAGGGGTGGAGCATCTAGCTCCGGCGGTAGTCAGAACTGCATATATGCTTTGGTAGGTCATCAGGACCCAGAGGCTACACCAGATGATGTGTCAGGTACTGTGACTATGGGTAGTGTTCGTTCTTATTAACGCAAATTGTCCAGTTAATATGATTAATATAAGATTGAGTTTACGTCTGAAGGTTTAAGGGAAACCAAGGCTAGCTTGAAAGCAAAGTATGAACCCGGTTATTAATATTACAACTTGTAGTTGTCATCGCTTAGAAGATAGATTATCATAATCGTAGGTGACGAATGCATTAGGAAGTAGTTTTAGGGAGGGATGACGTCCTGACCCCGTGAGAGCCTGATATTTGTTTCATTGGAGTATAGCCCGGGAAGATATATGCATTTATAATTGATGAGTATGTATGTACATCTCGCAAGTTTAAACATTCGAGGACGAATGTTTCTAAGGGGGGAAAGATGTTACATCCCGCATTTCGTACGTTAAAGTTTCGTCGTAAGTTAATCGACGTTGACTCGGGAATGAGATTATTTTGAGATCATAAGCATTTATGCTATTTAAAACAAGTGATAAGTAAGTGTTATAAAGGTCAGAGGGTTAACGAATCAAAAAAATTGAGTATCGCTGATGTTTGTTATTTTGTGATAAAATATGATCCAAGCTATAATACCCTGTATTTATGGATTAGTGTTATACAATACACCACACGACCATGATAGTAAAGTATATTATAGTAGGATATATAAAGTGTGTTAAAAGTCAGTAGTATTTTAAGTAATTCAAAATAATTTTTAATTATATGAATAATTGGATAATTAATGAGTTTAGTGGGAGATTAATTAAAAGATTAGCTAAAGACATAACTTGGCAGCCCCCCTCCAAAAATGACGTGTGACTAATATGTAACATTTATGCCGTATGTAACAATCTTTCAATATGGTGGCAAGTGAGGTGGACCCTACTTTCCACTTATTCATATTTTTGGATGGATTTTACCAACACAAATATATGCATATGTGCAGGCACATGATCTGCTCCATGTAAAAACAAAAACAATTGGACCACATTTCAAGATGCTTATCTTCCTCTTGTGAAATTAAGTATATTAATATGATTCATTTTTCATGATGGAGAAAGACAAGAGTCTAAAGACATATCAATACAGCACAAAGTGGTTTTATGTACATATATGTATACATTTAGCAAAGAAAATGCTTGTTGCTGGAGATTAGAAACGGTCTTGGAGGGATTTGAACTACAAAGATAGATTTAAGATTAGAAAAGCTCCTTGCATTAGAACAAGCCGTGAACGTAGATGTGTATTTCCATATCGGTTTTTCTCAAAATTAAAGAGATTGTTCACATTAAAGGTATGTTAAGGCTAATCTTGCTTTCTTTTGGCATGATCCAAGTAACTACGTAAACGTAATGTTATTCCATAAGTGGTGATACTCTTAGCAGTTAAGGATGTCTATGTTATTCATTCCTGTAAAATGATATTCAAGCATGTCTAAGTATGTATCTAGTTCCCTATTGAGTTATTTAATAAAAACGTTAATATCATAATGGTATTATATGTATTATACATCTACCACCGAGCTACGACCGGTTGGGCAGTTATACATCTACCATCGAGCTACGGCCGGTCGGGAAGTTACAACCGGTTGGGCAGTTATGTATTATTATTTATCACCGATTGGGCAGATATGCATTTACCACCGAGCTACGGCCGGTCAAGCAGTTACCACTGATCAGTTGGGCAGTTAACATCACGAAAATGAGGTAAGTAGAACTATTATATTGTAGCTTTATTTATATATACGAGATGGGTTTTATTCTATATGTTACGGCCCTCAGCCGCAAGTCAAAAGTTATAAGTTGACTCTTATCTCTCCCCAAGATAGTATCTTATTAATATTACGTTTCATTTCTGCCTTACATACTCGGTAAATTCTTCGTACTGACGCCCCTTTTCCTGGGGCACTGTGTTTCATGCCACGCAGGTGTAGATAGGTGAGGTGAGGACCATCCATTGTAGGCTGCCTCCAGATATCAGCTTTTGGTTAGTGAGCTCCACATCTTCCTGGAGTATTGCCGAGTCACGTTCTATATATGTTACTTTGCTTTATGAGGATGTTAGGGACCCTATCCCGACTTATTTGTTATGGTCATGTTTTCTTAAAGGTTTTGCAGACAGTGTCCTGTGTATAGCTTTAGGTATGACATGTCAACGGCCTTGTCGACACCTATGTATCTATATAAATCCTTTTGAATTAGCTATGTGAGTTAGGTTCTAATATTATTAATTATATATATAGATTTGGCCTATCATGGCCCGTGACGAGTCTTAGAGAAAAATAAAGATAAAGTATGTGGCGCTCGGTTGTGTAGGCATGTCTACTCTCAATGTAATAACCCGGCTGGTCATTTTGAGAAATTACGTCCGGCTCGGCCGTTTGACGTCATTAGTAGCTTCACCTAGTGTATTATGACTTGCGTCCATCTTCAGCTTGGGTTTTTGAGTGGTTCAGAAATGATTTTAAGTGGAGACTCTCATTTGGGAAGCTCGAAGTTGAAGGAATTAACCAAGTTTGACTTTTTATGTATTTGACCTCGAATCAGAGATTTGATGGTTCCGGTAGATCTGGATGATGATTTTGGACTTGGGCGTATGCCCGGATTTGCATTTGGATGTTTTTAGAGGGTTTCAGCGTTATTTGGTGAAAGTTGGTAATTTAAAGGTTTAGAATTTTTCTAAGTGTGACCATAGTTGACTTTAAGGCTATCGGGTTCAGATTTTTTTTTCGGGACTTGAAATAGTTCTGTTTCATCATATGGAACTTGCCTGCACAATTCGGTGTCATTTGAAATTGATTTGATATGGTTCGAACGCTTGGTTGCGATTCTAGAAGTTCTTGAAGTTCATTGTGATTCTCATGTATTTTAGCATCTGATTCCTGCTTCTAGAGGTTATTTTTGTGTTTCGATCGCGCGAATGAGTTCGTGTTATGTGTATGGACTGGTGTGGGTGTTTGGTTTGGAGCCTCGGGAGCTCGGGTGAGTTTCGAATTGGTTTCAGATTGATTTTGTTAAATTGTTGAGTGTTGGTGCTGGTTCCATCGCATTTGCGATGTTTTTGTCACAAATGCGACTACCGCATTTGTGAGGTAGTCCTCGCATTTGCGAACCTGGGCTGCTGGGGGAGGGATCGCAGTTGCTAAGAAATGATCGCTTTTGCGAAGCCTGTAGAGTTCGCTTTTGCGAACTCTGTATCACATTTGCGATGAAGGCCTGGGCTGGGTAGGGTCACTTTTGCGACAAACTGGTCGCTTTTGCGAAGACTAGTGTCCGCATTTGCGACATTTTCTGTCGCATTTGCAAAGGCGTCAGAATTGTTCAAGCTTCTCCTTTGCGAGTTCGCATTCGGTTGTGTTAATTGCAGTTATTTGCTCTTGCATTGTTTGATGTATTTAAGTCGTCTTTGGCTAGATTGAGCTGAGCAGAGGTGAATTCATATAGGGAAAAGCTGATTTGAGTATTGATTTGGCCGAATTGAGGTAAGTGTCTTGCCTAACTTTGTGTGGGGGAAACAACCCCTTAAGATTCGAGTTGATTGTGCTAATTCTATTATGTGAAAGTCGTGTATGCAAGGTGCCAAGTAGGTACATGGGCTATATGTGGTATGTGACCGGTTTGAATTATCTAGACACTTTCCATGCCTTTGAGTGAATTGTGATGACGTGTTATGTCTCTCATCGTTAATCTACTCTTGTATACTTTATTTGACATTGTTAGCACTCACTGTACTTCTTACTTGATATTTTGCACTTATATGCTTTAGTTGAAGTTGTCGCCTTCCTTATTGTCTTGTGACCTCTTAAGTGTTGTGTTCCTTCCTTGACTCTGTGCTTATCTGCTACTTGTTTTAATTGTTGTAATTGCACGCCTTAGTTGTCTCGTGCTTCATTTGTCCTGTTTCGTTTGTAATATTTGTTGCGTTCCTTGATGTTTATGTGATTCCTTCATTGCCGTGTACTCATACCCTATGATTGTTGAAATTCTTGTAAATTGAGTATCATATTGTTGATGTTATTGATTTATTTATGGATCGGGTTGCACGCCGCAACAGGAGGAATAAGGGTGGATTTATATTGATACGGTGGGATCGGGTTGCGCGCTATAACATATATTTAATTATTTTTATTGATATTTACATGGTCGAATAAGGGAGGATAGTGTTGTACGGTGGGATCGGGTTGTGCGCCGTAACCTATATTTATTTATCGTTATTGATATTTACATGGTGGAATAAGGGAGGATAATGTTGTACGGTGGGATCAGGTTGCGCGCCGCAATAGTTTATGTATTTTGTATTCTTTGTTGTATTGTGTTGGCTTCAGTTCTTTCGTACGAGACTTTAAGGATTGGTATTTCTGGTTTTTACTGGTTTTTGAGGATTGAGTTGTTTTCATTAGTTTACCGCTTTGCCGTCATTTCCTATTTTTCTTTCCTATTACTATTATTTTGGTGAATTGATTTTCGAGATGAATTTTCTACGCTGAGTCATTATCTCATACCCTGTTGAGTTGTTAGCAACACAAGGATCTTAAATAAAATAATTAATAACATGCTTACCTTACGTGACTCTTAAGTTAAAACTCGTTGTTTCATTTGGTACCTTACTATTCTTAATAGTCATCATATTTCACTTTTATCAATTTCTCAACTTAATCTCCTTACCCTATCAGACGTTTCTACTTTACATAAAAAGGAATTGCTATTATATTTTAATTTATTTAAATTTTGTATTCAAATAAGTAGCTTATCTGATGCCTTATTTTATTTGAAAACATTATTCTCTTCATCCAAATGTTTTCCTAAGTAAACTCATTTCTCATTGATTTCCTGTTTGGTCCAGAAACTGCAATTTTACTTTATTATATATGAATTGATCCCTCGAATATTATTTATAGCATTTGACACAGCTATTATGTACCTGGTAGCACGTGGAGTTTTCCGTGTGAAGTGATATGAAAAATGTGGGCACAAGGTGCCATGTGTGTTAAAGGTTTGGAAGTTGTGATTTATGATATGAGATTACGAGAAGTGGGATTGTTGAAATTTGTGTATTAGGAATGATTTGATTGGTTGAGTTGTCATTGTTTTCCCTACTTCAACACATTTATACTTCATTTATACCCTGACTATGTTGTTGCTTAATTACTTGGTTATTTCTCGTTTCCATTCGTGTTCCCCTTATTTTCAATGTAGATTGTAACTTGAATTCTTTCTGCCATTGGCCTTACGTTTATATTTATTCCTTGTTAGCTTTATGTCATATAGGTGTCTTGACCTGGCCTCGTCACTACTCTACCGAGGTTAGACTTGATATTTACTGGTACCACTGTGGTGTACTCATGCTATGCTTGTGCACATTTTTGTGCGGAACCTGGTAGTTCAGATCGAGTTGGTTTTGAGACTTATGCTTGTGCGGTTGGAGACTTCAAGGTACATCTGCTGGACGTTTGCAGGCTCCGAAGTCACCTTCTGTTGTACTCATTTCCATTGTTTCCTATTTCTCCGGAACAATTATGTATTCATTATATATAGTTACTCTTAAAAGGCTTATGACTTGTACTACCGGTTTGGGATACTGTGTCATGTTGAGATTATTGGCTTATACATAGATTTTCAGTTCATGTTTAATAGTTGTTTAGTAGAATCTGTTATTATTTCGGTATGTGTTAGGCTTACCTAGTTCTAGAGGGATTTTGGATCGTGATAAGTTGGTATCAGAACTCTAGGTTCATAGGTGCTACTAGTCATAAGCAGGTTTAGTAGAGTCTTGCGGATCGGTACGGAGACGCCTGTACTTATCTTCGAGAAGCTAAGGAAACTATTAGGAAATTCCATTTCTTTTATTTCTCATCGTGCAACATTGATTTAGCTTGAAATATATATCTAATGCTCCTTTGCATCTACTCGTGTACGATATTGTGCACTCGGTATCAGAGCGCCAACGATTTGAGATGTTGCGGATGGGCCACGAGGTGGAGGTTGATTGGAGGATAGTTACTGGTATTAGATACTATATGGTTCGTATGGGATTTCTACTCAGTGAAAGGTATCTATTATCATTCAAGGCAGTAGAGGAAGCGAGTTTGATTGTCACGAGAGAGGACATGTGCTTAGTAGATGATTTGGGGTATCTCATGATTGATGTTGTACGAGTGGTGAAGGTTAATTAGTATTGTGGTTCATCGGATGTTATGTCCTATGGCTTCGCTCCAAGTAGGGGAGTCCACTATCGACACGTAGCTTGTAGGGTAAGGTGTTATATCAGCTTTGGCATAAGGTGTATGTATATTGTATTGAAAGGTTTCTCCAAAATTTGTATATGGTTAAGATCTGAGATTTGCATGGGATGAAGTTGGGATTTGCGGTATTTTTGCGTCATTAATAAATTTACATTTCAGTATGAAATGGGTCAAAGGAACAATTGTAGATTCACAAAAGTTCTATTTAGCGTGGGCATCTCGGTTGCGGCATTATGGGGTGCTTCATAGGAAATACAGTGGTTTGTGAGCTTCTGGGCTACGTGGTTCGTGCTAGGGTCTTTTTCATTGAGCGTTGGTTTTGAGATCGTTATGTACCGGTAGGGAGGAGTGTTACCCTGAAGGAAAGTCGGGGGGGATCCGAAGAAATGGGTCGGCTTTGTGGTGTTGGTCCAGCATGGCAATTGAGGTAATTGGTGTTTTTTAGGGTGTCAATTCTCTACCGGTGTTTGTGGCAGTACTCTTAAGTAGACGGTTTGCGTGGCTCGATTGAGATGGGAAGATTTGGTCCTGATGGCTTAGTTATGTGTGGACGGGTCTCGGAAAGTTCTTGATGGTGTCGACCACGACTTGAGTTGGCTGTCTGCTATGGACATAAGGAATATGCTGTGCATTATAATTTTTCTCCTGGATGGATATCAGAAGTAAATAAAATGTTGGCATTGTTGGATATCGCATGTGAAGAGCGTGCATTTTAGGAAGGCACCATGTGATTTGGGTTGCGGGTGCTTGACTAGTGGTACGGTGATTACCGAGTTCTGGGGGCCTCTGAAGTTCAGGTTTTGTTACGCGATATGGAAGATCTATGCAGATGTTTTCGTAAGATGATGGAGTGGGAGTGACGCGTCAGCCATTTGATTAGCATAGTTGAGATCGGGTATGGGAGTTCTGGTATTCATGAGGTTTCGGGGCTGGGTGTCCTCATAGGCGGACTATTTCTAATTTACAGATTGTGAAGAAATGGTGAGAATGGGATAACTAATGGAATAAATTATCGATAGGTTTCTATGGACTTTTGGAAGGATAATTACCTATTTAGGAATGATCAGAATTGGTTTGGGTGCTATTTGAAAGCCCAAAGAGAATTGGTATTCTATATCGGATCAGGTTTGGGTACTCTTGTGAAGTTGCTATCATGGTCATGCTACTAGGCAGAATGTATATTATTTGTGCCCCTGGCCTATGTTATGTGTTTGTCTCTTATGTTATGACGGACTGTGAGGTGGTATGATTATTCTCACGTATGTGGTAATCCCGTTCAGGCGTTATGGAGATATGGGCAAGATAGCCCTCGTGATGTTGATTTGCTCATTTTACCTCAGTTGTGCTTGTTTTCCTCCATGTTGTATTATTTATGTTTACTTTCCCACAGTTATATTTGTGCACTCTATTGTACTTGATGTTGGCATACATGTGATCAGTGAGCCGGAGCACTTTGGCTTGATGTGTATCCCTATGTGGATTGATATATATAGGAGCGGGTTGTACGCCACAACGGATGTTATGTGGGATACCCTTCCTTGTGTTTATTTTATGTTCCATTTCCGCTCTATGGGATAACCTGATGAAATATACTTTGTTGTTATATCTATTGTACTTGTTAGATAATCCTCGTACCTTGCTTTCCTTCTATTTTGCTGCATGTTTGAATTATTGCTGGTTTGGTGTACGGACTGTGTAATGGAAGAATATGTGTGGTTCCGTGATGAGTTGTCAGTTGGGCTGCTTGTATTGGCTGATATGAGGTTTCTAGACTTGAGATTTGCACTATCGTATCGGGATGAGGAGTGTTTTGAAGGATGATACTATTTCCGCTCAGAATTCGGGCAATGGCCCTTGACGGATGATGAAGCCTCTTGGCTTGCTGACTTCATGGGTGGTTATGCGTTTCTGTATGTTCTTTTACCATGGGCAACGTTGCGGAGGTCCCGAACAAATTTTTATTCGATATGAAGTGTATTCAAACTACATCAAACAACATCAAAATGACGAATCACACCTCAAATCAAAATCTATGAACTTTGAACTTCCAAATTTTACATCTTGTGCCGAAACACATCAAATCAATTCGGAATGACTTCAAATTTTTCACACAAGTCATAAATGACATAACGGATCTATTCTAATTTCTAGAATCAGATTCCGACCTCGATATTAAAAAGTCAACCCCCTGGTCAAACTTTCCAAAAATTTAACTTTCGGCATTTCAAGCCTAATTCCACTACGGACCTCCAAATAATTTTCCGGACATGCTCCTGAGTCCAAAATCACCATACGTAGCTATCGACATCATCAAAATTCCATTCCGGAGTCGTTTTCTCAAAAGTCAATTCTCCGGTCAACTCTTTCCATTTAAGCTTCTAATTAAGGATTATTTCTTTTAATAATTCCGATTCTTCCGAAAAATCAAACCCGACCATAACCGCGGGTCATAATACTTATTACGAAGTTGCTCGAGACCTTAATTCGTTGAACGAAATGTTAATTCTTAAAACGACAAGTCGGGTCGTTACATTCTCCACCTCTTAAACAAACGTTCGTCCTCGAACGTGCTAAAAATTATTCTGAGGTTACTAAATTGATGATTTTACTTTTACACATACTTACGGTTGATCCCACCTTACCGTATTTGAGATAAGCCCGACAACACTGTCTCAATTGAGATTATTTCTTTGATTTACACTTATAAGCCTTAAAACCAATTTCTTTCACTCCAAACATTTTCAAAAGGCTTGATTTTCATATCAACGCACGGTATTAGTCTCAAATGGCTATAGCCACTCGTGTCTACACACACATCAACTTTCTTGATAGTGTTGAAGTACTTCAAAATTATTCCGGGGTGTTACATTCTCCTCCGCTTAGGATCATTCGCCCTCAAATACATAACATAACTTATCTCTTCTTTTACACATCTCAATCCTCCAAATTTTTACCAACTCCCAAAGTTTTTAGAAATTTTGGCAGAGTCTCCCCTGTAAATGGGTCTATCCACATGCCATAGTAACACCAAAATAACTCCTAACAACACATCCATAACCCAACAAAGCACCACAATGTATATATCAATAAAACTAATCTCAGCATTACATGCACCGCATTATCATAATGATATTAGGACATGAAGCACATTATATGTATGCCCATCACCACAACTCTGATCTTAATAGTTGTTCATAATCGATTACAACATCACTGATTAACCTCATATTAATCAAAACCACGTTTCGAAGTTTTCATAACACTGACAACAAAATGTGAGGCATGAAGACCTCATAACTATTTACCCGATATAACGAGTCACATTTAACCCTACCCGGGCACTCACCCCGTAGGCTAAAACTCAATAAATACAGCACAATTATGGTACAGAAACACATAAAAGAATTATCACATAAGTCTTCAGGCATAACTCCATATTAGTATTTCAGTACAAATTAAATTTCACAAATGGAGAATTTAAACTCATATATATTTCACCACAAGGACCTCATCCTTATATAACTTCCACTGCGGCTTGTAGCCCGGTTTAAATATTTCACATCATATAAAAATATGAGGATCTCGTCCTCAACTCCGAATCACAAGTATTTTGCACATTGTGCCAACTGAAATTTCAATTTCCTTTCTTTCTTCTTTTCAATAAATGTCATAACAAAAAATGAACCCTCATACCTGTAGGGCTTATAATTCATAAAATTGGAATCAATTATTCCGAAACACATCAAACCCATTGCAATGAATAATAAAAATTACTTTTGGACTTATAGCCCTCAATGGTGCCCAAATATAAAATGATAGATACGGGCTAACATCATCAAACCTCCCAACAGGGATAAACATATAAGTGGTTCACAAAATTACGATGCTCACCCATAAGAGCATAATAGGAGGACTCGCCTCAATATTCAGAATCGAATCCAATTAAGGAAAATATTCTTTTATAACAGATCAGGATCATACATGTAACGACACCATATGGTGTAGTGGCTTCAGCCACACCATATCAAATATATCAATGGGCTGGGCCTCCCCCTCTAGGGTACCCTTTACCCGCCTGTCCTCCACCTCTAACTGGTTGTGCACGTGGTGTATTAACTGGAATAAAGCTTGTAGCTTGAGTGCTATGATGAAATCCACCCCTCCCAAGTCTGGGACAATTTCTCTTGATGTGTCTAGTATCGCCACACTCATAACAACCCCTCTGCGGGTTCGGCTGCTCACATTGAGTTTGTGCCGGATAACTGAAATACCCATTATAGGAACCCCATGCCAGTGGTGCATTAAAAGAACTTACTGGAACACCCCGAGTATTCTGAAATTGTTTCCATAACCCCATTGATACTGAAATGTAGATATATTAAGGACGCGGGAATAAGGCAAGTCCCAGCATCATCCCATACAAATCTCAGCTCTTAATCATATACAGGTTTCAGAGAACCTTTCAATACCACATAAATATATCTCAGGCCAAAACTCATACAACACATGACCCCATAATCTGATCGTTGATAGTGGACTCCCTTCACTTGGCGCGAAGACATATGACACAGTCCGATGATCCACAATACTAACATTCACCGCTCATACGACACCAGTCATAAGACACCTCAAGTCATTTATTTGGTGCATGTCATCCTCGTGACAGTTAAACTCGCTTCCTCTAGTGCCTTGACTGCTAGTGTGTACCCTTCACTTAAATAGAAATCCCATACGAACCACATAGTCTCTAATACCACCAACTATCTTTAGATCTACATCCACCTCGTGACCCTACCACGATTATGATGATCAGAAAGCTAATTAAACCTTCTTAAGATCGTACTTATCAACCAGATGTCAGAACCTTTTGCACCCCAATGGGCACAGTTGAATGATCTCTCAATACTTCTGCATCCTTGATTTGGATGACACGCTGTAATAATAGTTGAGCAACCCTGGCTTCCTTATAACCCCTCAGTAGTATCACGAACCGTTGGCGGATAGTTGATATCGAGTGCGCAATTTCATACACGAGTGGATGCAAAAGAACATAAGATATATGCTTCAAGATGAATAAATTCCGCACGATGAGGAATGAAAGAAGTGAAATTTTTTCCTACTAGCTCTGTAGCCTCTCGAAGATAAGTACAGACATCTCCGTACCGATCCGAAAGACTCTACTAAACTTATTCGTGACTCGTAGAACCTATGAACCTAGAGCTCTGATACCAACTTGTCATGACCCAAATCTCACCACAGGCGTCATGATGGCACTTAGTCTCTAATACTATGTAAGCCGATTTCAATTACATTTTGAAGCCATTTTCTTTAATAAGTAATCAAAACTAACAGCGAAACAACATGAATATACAACTTCCCAAGACTGGTAGTACTAAGCCATGAACTCTAACTGAATACATGGAATGATCACGAGGACCGAATATACAATATTGTTTGATTACAAATTAACAGTACAATGAAATGAAAAGACTCCAAGGGACTGCGACGACCAAGCATCTCTATCTTGAATCCTTACGATCCCGCTTGAACTCTGCTCAAGTCCGATACTCTCCAATACCTGGCTCTGCACGAAAATGTGCAGAAGTATAGTATGAGTACACCACGGTCGGTACCCAGTAAGTATCAAGACTAACCTCAGTGGAGTAGAGACGAGGTACAATCAAGACACTCACTAGTCTAATAGCCTGTGCAATATAATATACAAAATAATAAAAAATAAATAACAATAAGGGCAAGATAAAACAATCAGTGATATGCACAACAAGACAATAAGAATACCATAATTATCACTCAACAATTAATAATTACATGTACACCCAATTAATTCAAGTTTTTCAAATAAATATCTTTCACATATAATTCTTTCAAATAACTCTCTTTCAAATATAGTTTTCTCAAATAATTATCTTTCAAATATAGTTTTCTCAAATAATTATCTTTCAAATATATTTCTTTCAATAAATCTCTTCAAATATACTTTTCTCAAATAAATATCTTTCAAATACAATTCTTTCATATAAATACTTTCTAAAACAAATCCTTCCAATAAGTATTTTGAATATAATTCTTTCAAATTAAATAGTCACCATGTGACACCTCATTTCATAATCATAAAATATACGGGTCTCAGCCCAATTTCATATTTTTCATAAACACGGGTCTCAACCTATTTTTCATATTTACACAGCACTTCGTGCCCAAAATTAAATCATATTATTTTTCCGGCACCTCGTGCCCTCATTTCATATCACAACTAAGCGGACAATTCACGTGCAAATTTTATTATCATTATTTACTCACGACACCTGGTGCCCACATTTTATTTTTATAATCTACCTGGCAATGGCCACAGGCTCTCAATTTCAACATAAATCAGATTGTTATCAATTTACCAAAAAACAATACAAATTGCACAAGGTATAAAAATAAATATAATAAAATCAAAACATCACAAAAAAATCACCAATACCACAACTCCACGTCATCACATATCGTCCCTGACAATAGTCACACTTATCGTTCCTATGACCACCCTTATCGCTCATATAGCCACCCTTATCGCTCCGCCCAGACAATATAAATAGCCACCCTTATCACTCTTATTGCCACCATTATCGCTCTTATTACTGCCCTTATCGCTCCGCCCAGATAATATTCCAACAAACACAACAACAGTGAAATGCCACCCTTATCCCTACATAATATCGACGATGAAATGCCACCCTTATCTACTCAAAATAATAACTCACACGGCAATATAACAAAATCAATTCACATTACAGTTTGCCCAATGGCCACAACAAATTCCAAGGATATAACAAAATCAATTAATTTCACAACCAATATTCCAAGGCCCACACAATGTGTATATAAAACCTCAAAAACAATCAACAGAGATAGAAAAATAATCAACATAGGACATGCCTTCATTAATCCATATTTAGATAATTATATTATCACCTCTTCTTAAGTTCATTTAATTAATCATTTGCATAGGGAAAATTCATATTGAAATTATTATCCAAGAAATATTAAACCAAAAATTCTCACGAAATTTCATAAATATTTCAAGTAACAATCACATCAAATTGTCATATAAAAATAAATTCAACAACAAGGATTTAGGCATGACAAACAGATGATTTAATAATTATCCAATTACCCAATTTACTACACAATAATGCCTAAGACTTTAATCCAATAAAATTTGCACATATAAGCCCGAATACGTACTCGTCACCTCGTGTACACGGCTTTTCACATTTCACAAATGGCACATAAGACTCGATGCCTAAGGGGTAATTCCCCTACTCGAGGTTAAGAGAGACACTTACCTTTTTGAAGTTGTGCCGATATTCCAAAATTGCCTTCTTGCTTGAATTGATCTTTGGACAGCTCAAATCTATCCAAATTAATTCAATTCAGTCAACACTAATTATAGGAATTAATTACATATAAACATACTAATTTTCCAACAAAATCCGAAATTTAACTCAAAAATCGCATGTGGGGCCCATGTCTCAGAATCCAATAAAACTCACAAAATCCGACAACACATTCAATTACGAGTCCACCCATATCAATTTTATCAAATTCCGACAACAACTCGACCTCCAAATCTTAAATTTTTGTTTTTGGAAGATTTTGCAAAAATCTTGATTTTTCTTCCATAAATTCACGGATTCATGATGTTAATGAGTATGGAATCATGAAATATAATCAATATAGGATAAGGAACACTTACCCCCAATGTTTTTCCGTGAAAATCGCCCACGAACAGTGCTCCAAAAATCCAAAACGAAATGAAGGAAATGATTATTTTTGGTACTTAAGTTTCTGCCCATCCGTCACTAAAAGTCCATTTTCCGTCACTAAAAATCCACACCAGAACTTGCTTATACCAGCCTTCATTCAATCGATCATAACTTTATGTACAAATGTCCAAATGATGAATGGTTTAACTTTCTGAAAACTAGAATCCAAAGACTACAACTTTCATGTTTTGATAATTTTCCAATTTCTTATATATTGCGAAATTTAAGATTCCAAAATCGGCTCCACGCATCAGAAATTTCTAGCGAAGTTTCTGGCAAAACTGCTCTACCAGCCTTCATTCAATCCATCATAACTTTATGTACTAATGTCCAAATGATGAATGATTTATTTTTTTGGAAACTACAATCAAAAGACTACAACTTTCATGTTTTGATAATTTTTCGATTCCATATAGATTGCGAGATATAAGCTTCCAGAATTGACTCCACGCAACAGAAATTTCTGGCGAACAATTCTGCAATAGAAATTTCCAGCAACCCTCTTTGTCCGAAATTCATTCCGTTTAACTTTCGAAATTCACCCGAGGCCCTCCAGACCTTAACCAATTATACCAATATATCCCAAAATACAATACAACCTTAGTCGAGGCTTCAAACCACATCAAACAACATCAAAACAACGAATCGCACCTCAAATCAAAATCTACGAACTTTGAACTTTCATATTCTATATCTTGTACCGAAACACATCAAATCAATTCGGAATAACTTCAAATTTTACACACAAGTCATAAATAATGTAATCGAATTCCGACCTCGATATTAAAAAGTCAACTCCCCGGTCAAACTTCGCAAAAATTCAACTTTCGATATTTCAAGCCTAATTCCACTACGAGCCTCCAAATAATTTTCCAGACACGCTCCTAAGTCCAAAATAACCATACAGAGCTATTGACATCATCAAAATTCAATTCTGGAGGCGTTTGCTTAGAAGTCAACTCTTCGGTCAACTCTTTCCATTTAAGCTTCTAATTAAGGAATTTTTCTTTTAATAATTCTGAATCTTCCGAAAAGTCAAACTCGACCACACCCACGGGTCATAATACTTATTATGAAGTTGTTCGAGATCTTAAGTCGTTGAACGGGGTATTAATTCTTAAAATAACATCGGGTCGTTACAGAAACTCGCAGAAGCGAGTCCGCAGAAACGACTATAAGGTCGTAGAAGCAAAGGCAAGGGGAGCTTAGCAGGACCACAGAAGCGGATAGCTTCTTCGCAGAAGCAAACTCTTGTACTCAGAAGCGAAGCAGATGTAGAAGCGAAAGAATTCTCACATCTACGAGACCGCATGTGCGGTTAAAAGTTTTGCAGAAGCGAAAACCCCTAGACAGTACAAAATCAGAGGGGTTCCGAGCTTTTGCCATTTTTGGGCATTTCAAGCTCGGGTTAGGCGATATTTTAGCTAGGTTTTCATGGAAATTCTTGAGGTAAGTCACTTGTAATTATTTCTACTCCATAATATTGAATTATCATCAAATAATCTGACTAGATTACATGTTTTTGAGGTGTAAATCGGGGTTTTGGACCTAGGGATTTGAAAATAAAATTTGAGGATTTGGAGGTCGAGTTGAGGTCGGAATTTAGTAAAATTGGTATGATTAGGCTCGTGGTTGAATGAGCTTTTGGATTTTATAACTTTTGTTGGGTTCCGAGACGTGGTCCCCACGGGCTATTTTTGGGTGCAATTTTAGATATTTATGGAAAATTTGTATTTTCATATAGAATTAATTCCTATAATTTTTATTGATTGAATTTGATTATTTGTGGCTAGATTCGAAGCGTTTGGAGGTCGATTCGCGAGGCAAAGGTATTGCAGAATAAAGAATTATACGGTTTGAGGTAAGTAACAGTTCTAAATTTGATCCTGAGGGTATGAAACCCCGGATTATGTGTTATGTGATTGGTTTGAAGGTGACGCACATGCTAGGTGACGGGCGTGTGGGCGTGCATCGTAGGAATTGTGACTTGGTCAATCCCATGGAACTGTGTAGTTGAATAATCTGTCGATATCCGTACATTTTTCCATGTATTAGAGAAATTGATCTATAAATCATATTTAAACTATGTGTTGACATTGTTGGAACCCACTGAGGTCGTGTACATGATGAATTACCTGCTAAATTGATGTTTCATACTCAGTCACAATTGTTTTACTCGCATATTACATCTCAGCCTCTCTTATTCATTATTGATGCATCATATCATTGTTGTTGGGTTGCTTATCATGATTTCTGAGAGCCCGAGAGACTGGAGAGGTTGATGACTGAGTGAAGTCGAGGGACTAATTGTGAGGATATTTATGGGATCGGGCTATACGTCGTAGCATGTTTCATTGATTTATGCCATGATTGGATTGTTATAGCACTTGGGCTAAAGGAGCCCTCCGGAGTCTGTACACACCCCCATTGAGCACAGGTACCTACTGAGTGCGAGTGCTGAGTGATTGAGAGGAATGAGTGACTATGAGGAATGAGTGACTGTGAGGAAATAGTGATTGTGGAAAAATAGTGACTGTGAGGTTGGAGTGAAAGGGGTGGACTGAGTGACTGTTACTCTGAGAGGATGCATTGATTTCATCATTACTGCATTTCAGCTGTCATATATCACTATTTTGGAAATTTATGAAAGACATTATCTTCTGGTTCAGTTGAAGTTGGTATGAAATTACTGTGGAATTTCAAATGTTGAACTTGAGAGCATGCCTACCCTTTTTGTGTTGAAAATTACCTTATTTGGACTTAGTTGTGAAGCTCGTCACTACTTTTAGTTCTTATTTATAATTGTTACTTACTGAGTTAGTTGTATTCATACTACATCCTGCACTTTGTATGCAGATCCAACTGATCCCAGATACAGCGGGTGTTGATTCTTTCGCACTGTTGATTTTTCGAAGATTTAGAGGTAGCTGTCATGTTTCGCAGACCTTGTCTCTCCTTCCCTATCTCCTTGTTTACTGTATTTGGTCTCAGACTATTATAGACCTTATTTTCCATACTTGTAATGTATATATGGTCATGCACTCAGTGACACCGGGTTTTTGAGAGTGTATTTATATCTAGTATTTGTGGGATTTTCTCTTAAACTTAAATTATTATATTTTCCATATTTAAAAGAAATCATGTGTTATTGATGTTGTAAGGCTTGCCTAGTATTGAGATAGGCGCCATCACAACGGTTAGTATTTTGGGGTGTGACAAGTTGGTATCAGAGCTCTAGGTTCATGGGTGCTACGAGTCATAAGCGAGTTTAGTAGAGTCTTGCGGATCGGTACGGAGACATCTGTACTTATCTTCGAGAGGCTACGGAACTATTAGGACAGTTTCACTTTTGTCATTCCTATCATGTGAGTTCATTGATCTCGAAGTTGAACATTTATTATTCCATTCTCTCACAGATGGTGAGGACACGAGTTATAGTTACTGATGACATTACCCCGGAGCAGATGTCGGTAGGGGCAGAGGCAGAGGCCGACAAGGAGCACACGGCGCAGCTAGGGCACCTACCAGAGCAGTAGTTGAGGAGCCGCTAATAGTTCAAGTCGGGGGGCAGGTACCTGAGGTTCCTACTGTTACCCCCGGACTTCAAAAGACCTTAGCACAGTTCTTGAGCATGTTTGGTACATTAGCTCAGGTGGGGTTAATTCCGGTTGCACTAGCTATTTCACAAATCGGGGGAGGAGCTCAGACTCCCGCCACCCATACTCTAGAGCAGCAAGTTCATGTTGGTCAGGTTCCAGGTGTCATGATGACACAGCCTGTGGTCCCAGTTCAGCCCGTGGTTAGGGCAGCAGCATCTGAGGAAGAACAACTTAGACTTGAGAGGTACAAGAAGTACCAACCTCCTGCCTTTAGTGGATTGGCAACAGATGATGCCCAGGATTTTCTGGAGGAGTTTCACCGTATTCTTCGTACTATGGGTGTTGTGGAGACGAGCGGAGTTGCTTTTACTGCGTTCCAACTCAGGGGAAAGGCTTATCAGTTGTGGCAGGCGTATGGGTTGGGTAGCCCGGCCGAGTCAGCTTCACATACATGGGGTCAGTTTTCAGAGATGTTCCTGGGAGAGGTTGTACCTTAGTTCCTTCGAGATGCATGGCGTGCGAAGTTTGAGTAGCTGCACCAGGGCACTATGTCAGTGTCAAAGTATGCCGTTAAACTCAGTGATT
This sequence comes from Nicotiana otophora, assembly GCA_000715115.1. Lineage (NCBI taxonomy): Eukaryota > Viridiplantae > Streptophyta > Magnoliopsida > Solanales > Solanaceae > Nicotiana > Nicotiana otophora. Next base: position 87,217 of record AWOL01S0048254.1, read on the forward strand.
TGGCCAGACATGCACCTGTTTTGGTCGCTACAGTTAGAGAACGTGTCTGTAGATTCATCGAGGGGCTCAGGCATGATATTCAGTTCAGCATGGCTCAAGAGTTGGAGTCGGATATTTCCTTTCAGCAGGTGGTAGGGATCGCTCGCTAAGTGGAGGGCATGTGGGATCAGGAGAGAGAGGACAGGCGAGGTCCGAAGAGAGAGAACAGGGAGGCGAGGAGGCCTCGTAGACCGAAGAGATCTACTGGTCCTTATTTTGGAGGTAGGGTACGACATGGTAGAGGATTTGTAGGTCAGCCAGTTCAATTTTCACTTCAAGCTTCACACAGTGTTTCGGGTGCTCATGGGTCTCAGAATACCCGTACCGCATAGTTCCCATAGCCACATCAGTAGAGAGGTTGCTTCGAGTATGGAGATACCATCCACAAGGTGAGAGATTATCCTAGACTCCGGACAAATGTGTCACAGCGGAGTATTCAGGCGAGTAGAGGGCACCCAAGAGAGGAAGGCCCGACTGTTGATATGGTTCATATAATAGGCTTGAGGCCATTGCGCCAGATGATGCCATACAAGAATGCTTTTGATGTTTTACAGAGGGGCACCACTCGTATTTTGTTTCAGTTCTGCTTATCGGGGTGAGTCCCCTATTTGTTGCTCCACCTATGGGTGAGTTCATGACTTAGTATTCTGTATATGTGTTTGCCCCTATTGGGAGATTCTATGAGTGATAGCAGTGTCTATCGTTGTTTTAATTAATTATTGAAAGTTACGAGACTAGAAGTGAATTCATGTTGTCTATTATGGCAGGTTTGATGTGATTCCTGAGTAATTTGGTTACGATTTGTAATTTGATACTCTACCGGAGTGAGAGTTCAGTAAGTGTTGTGACTTTATTGGCAGAATTGAGCTAGTGGAAGATTTCAATGGGGATGATGTGTATTCGACTTATGATTCAGAGTTAAGGGTGAGACCCCCTTAACTCTTGGGTGTATAATTATGAGGTGACTTGCTGTTTTGGGTGTATAATTATAAGGTATTCATGTTCCTTGCATCACTGTCAGTGTTGTGGAGGTTCGAAACAGAGTTCTATCGGATATGAGGCTAATTGCCGGTGCTGGATTTGATTTCGGGCAGTTATTGTGACCAGAAATGTTATTATGGGCCTATGTGTGAGGTGTCACGTTGTGTGGTGGTACCTTGTGTGTTTAGGCATGAGTTGTTACAACTGGTGGAGACTGGTACCGGGTATGGATTTAGAATCGGGTCTTTTGGAGATGAATGGAAGGTTAGAATTCTGACTCTAAGGCTTATCAGTGCTGGTAGAAAGGATAAATTACAATTGAGATGGTGTCGTCTGGCTTATGTGGATTGGGGTGACATGGGGTCCCCCGCGTGTGTATCTTAGAGATTTGCTTTCATTGATTTGAAGACTTCGAGCCGATTCTTGGCACGTTCGAGGACTAATATTTGTTTAAGAGGGGAAGGATGTAACGACCTGGGCGTTCGTTTTGAGAATTTAAGTCCCGTTCAGTGGCATAAGATCCTGAACAGCTTTGTATTATGTGTATTGACTTGCGTGCATGGTTGAATTAAGTTTGCAAATGATTCGGAGTGATTTGGGACACAGTCCCTAAAACGAAATCTTAAACCTTAGGATTTTGACCGTAGTCAGAACTGTGTGAAGATGACTCTAGAATGGAGTTTCGTCGATTTCGTGAGCTCCGTTGGATGATTTTGGACTTAGGGGCGTGTCCGGATTGTGTTTTGGAGATATGTAGCTCACTTAAACTTGAAATGGCGAAAGTCGAATTTTTGGAGATTTGGACCGAAAGTGGACTTTTTGATATCGGGGTCGGATTCCGATCCCGGAAGTAGTATTAGGTCCGTAATGTTGAATATGACTTGTGTGCAAAATTTGGGGTCAATCGGATGCGGTTTGATAGGTTTCGTTATCGGTGTAGAAATTTGAAGTTTCAAGTTCATAAGTTCGATTCATGGTGCGATTCGTAGTTTCGACGTTGTTTGATGAGATTTGATACCCCGAGCGAGTCCGCGTTAGGTTATGAAACTTGTTGGTATATTTAGACGGGGGCCTCGGGTGTATTTCAGATGGGCTACGGGTCATTTTTCCCTATTTTTGAACTGTTGTTTTCTGTCATCTGGTTTCCTTAATCGTGTTCGCGGCCCTTCCTTGCGTTTGCGAAGAGTAATTTTAGAGGAGGAGTTCATTGTTCTTCGCGTTCGCATGATCACGTTCGCGATCGCGAAAGTCTGCTTTCTCCTTCTTCGCGTTCGCATCTGTTCCCTCACGTTCGCGTAGTAGAAATTGGGAGCTGGGGGCTGTTGGCTATTTCTTCTTCGCGTTCGTGTCATTCTTCCCGCGTTCGCGTAAGTTCTGTTTCTTACCTTTCGCGTTCGCACCCCTTAGTTTGCGTTTGCGTAGGGTTATCCTGGAAGCCTACATTTTTCTTCTTCGTGAATGCGATCCTTTCTCCGCGTTCGCGATGCTTTGATGCATGTGCAGAATATAAGATCTTCAAATCGAGGGTTAGGCCATTTTCATCATATCTTGACTTGTAGAGCTCAGTTTTAAGCGATTCTTTGTGGGTTTTTCAAGCAAATTGATTGGGTAAGTGTTCTTCACCTAGAGTTTATTATATTCCATGATTATATCTTTATTTTTATCATTTAATTTATATTTTGAGTTGGGAAAAATGGAGGTTTTTGAAGAAAAATATCAAAATGAAAAATCATGATTTGAAGGACGAAATGGTATCGGAATTTGATAATTTTATACGGTTGAACTCATATCGGAATGGGTGTCCGAATATTGTGAAATTTGTCGTGTTCCGAGGTGCGGGGGGTCGACTTTGGGTCGATTTTAGATTTTGATAAAGATTGAGACTTTATGATCCGGAATAGTTTCTTATGAATTTTATTTGTGCTTTGAAGTTATTTTGGTTAGATTTGAGCCGTCCGGAGGTCATTTCACCCGAGAAGTTCATTTTTTAGTATCGGTTTGTCTTCTTTGAGGTAAGTATATTTCCTAACTTCGTGTGAGGGAACTATCCCTTAGGATTTGAGTCTTTATGCTAATCGTAGTCCATGTACGCAAAGTGACGAGTATGTGCTCCGACTTAGTTGTTGAAATTTGGCCTTTTTGGGTTCTTAGGTTCTTGTATTCACTGATTATACAGTTGTTATGTTATGAATGCATCTCTTAATTACTAGTTTCACCTCTACCTATTTTAATTAGAATTAATTGCTTAATGATCCGCCCTTGATGTTTATTTGAGTCATTTGTGCCTTAACTGAAATTGTTATCTCTTCTATTGCCATATTATCTTTCCCCTAATTGCTTATCTTTATTTGAAGTTGTAGTTATCCCTTTAGTAAATGTTCACCCTTAATTGAGGTTATGGTTATCTTTCCGCCGCCTACCTTTATTTGAATTTGTTCCATCTCTTTCGTAATTTTCCAAACTTAAAAGAAGCTTAGATATCCTATGCCTTAGTTGATTTGCCCTTATTTGGAATTATTTGACTCGTGTTAGTTTTCTTGTTGTTGAACCGTATATTGTGGGATCATTGTTACATATTATTTTCTTCCATGTTGAGTTGTTCTTATTACGCCTAGTATTCTTTATTATGGCTATTCCCTGCGAACTAGTTTTACCGTTCTTGCGATCGAAGGTTCTTGAGTTGATTTGTTTGTCGCACCCTTGTATTAGTGTTATTGTTGTTGTTGTACTTGTTGTTCTTGCATAACTTTGGGACTACGAGGCGGTACCTCGGGAGATCCCCCATTTTCTTGCATATTTACTTTGGGACTACGAGGCGGTACCTCGGGAGATCCCCTCCGTCTTGCATATTTACTTTGGGACTACGAGGCGGTACCTCGGGAGATCCCCTCCGTCTTGCATATTTACTTTTGAGACTATGAGGCGGTACCTCGGGAGATCCTCTGTTGAGAATTTACTTTTGGGACTACGAGACGGTATCTCGGGAGTGCCCTATGTTGACATCTCTTTGTTATAGGGTTGCATGAGGTTTCTAGCGTGCTATTATTACTATTGATATTTGCACATGCGGCATGACAAGGCGGGATATATATATGTGGGTTGCGCATGTGGTGAGACAAGGTGGGAATATTATTATGCACGTGTGGCGAGACAAGGCGGGTATTTACTTTACTATTGCACACGTGGCGAGACAAGGTGGGTTGTGTCAGGGATTGATTTGTGATGATTTGTGATGGCCTGGGGGCATTCTTGTTGTTGATATTTGTGTAGTGTTACACTTGCCTGTGTGAGCTTTATCTTGTGAAACTTGTGAGAAAACATTCTACGTGTTGTCCGTTCTCTTCCCTTATGCTCACTAGCTGGTATGAACTATGTTAGAACACTTGCACAAGCATACACGTAGTTAAGCACTCTTATCTAATAAGAGGTTTTCTTGATATTGTTGAGTATAGATGTACACCCTTGCTTATTTGCCTTCTATGTGAGAATGACTCTATTTGTCATGCGAGTAGTCAGTGCGGTTATGAGGTGTAATGAGGGCACAAGATGCCAAGTGTTAGGGTTCAGGTATTGAGACCCGTGAGTTGTGATTTATTCAAGGTTCGGTACCTCGTGGAGTTTGTTGACTAAAACCTGATGTAAAAGCGATTGTTGTTGCTGAGTTATTAATTGTCCTTGCTGTATCTGTGATTTCGGATTTAGGTTGTGTTTACGTTCACTCTTCTGTGTCATTATTATGGTATTCCACTGATACTTGTTGTTTTCCTTTCCTATTGCAAATTTCTGTATTGTTAGTCATATCGTGTAGTCTTTATGTAGATATTATACTCTGCTGTTTCTATACTTATAACTTGTTCAGGTTATTTAGTCCAATAGGTGTCTTGACTATTCCTCGTCACTACTACACTGAAGTTAGTCTTGATACTTGTTGGGTACCGCTGTGGTGTACTCATACTACACTTCTGCACATTTTTATGCAGATCCAGATACTCCGAAGTCAGTTGACCATTAGCTAGCTGTGCAGACTGTTGCTATGGAGACTCAAGGTAAACCTGATGCTGCATTCGCAGGCTTCGGAGTCACCTTCCTATTTTGTATTCACACTATTTTACCTATTTCCAAACAGTTGTATTTAGAAATTTGTAGCAAACTCTGTAGAGCTTATGACTTGTACTACCGGTTTTGAGAATTGTAAATTTTATAGAGATTGCTATTTCAAAAGTTGTTAGATGTTATTTCTTATTGTTGATATTCAGTAAATGTTAGGCTTACCTAGTCCCTAAGACTAGGTGCTATCACGATACCCAACAGAGTAAAATGGGTCGTGATAGATACCTCCTTGTGGATTACCAATGATGAACTTGTAGGGATATCCAGGTTCACTTTTCCATGCATTTGGAACACCTGTGACTGATTCCTTTTCCACAGTAGTTGACTATTCAGGAGAAGATGGTTCATGGACCTCAATATGCTCCTCAGTTGACTGATTTTGCTGATTTGTCGCACGATCGTGACTGTCTTTTCCTGATTCGTCTTCAATAAACCAACCATGCTTTTTTAAACGAACCTCATAGTCATTGTCACATAGTTGACTGATACTGAGAAGGTTGTAACCAAGTTTATCAACAAGGTACACTTTGTCTATATCACATGTTAAGCTGAGGGGAACTCTTCCAACTCCAATTATATTCCTTTTTGATTTGTCTTTAAATATGATTGTTCCTCCATGTAGTTTGCTGATCGTTTTGAACAGTTGTTTGTCACCAGTCATATGTCTGAAACACGCGCTATCAAGGTACTATCTCCCTTTTCGATTCTTCTTACGTTGTTCCTGCATAAAAGATAAATTACTTATTTTTAGGTAGCCAAGCCTGCTTGGGTCGTGAATGGTTAGTGCTCTTAGTATTAGCTTAACTAGAGGGCTTGGGTCGCCAGACCAACTCCTGTTGTTCTTAAACCTGTAATGATTAGAGGTATGACGGAGTTTTCCGCAATAACAATAGGAGGGGTTATTGGAATTTTTAGAGACTTTTTCTCCTCTGATTTTAATCCTGTAATGGTTAGAGTTGTGCCCATTTATACCACAATGAGTACATGCAGAAATATTTCTAGTTCTAGTCGGAGATTTATGACTAGTAAACTGATTTGATCTAACTGAACTATGATTGGTGGATTTTTGCAATCCCTTCAGTTGAAGTTGAAGTTCATTGACTTCATCTTGAAGCATATCTCTATCAATTCCACATACTTCCAACTTCATAGCCCAATCTTTCTTTTCTCTTTGGATTTTTCGAAGTTCATTCAGAACTTTCTCAATATCTGCAAGAGCAATATCAATAAACTTTTGGATTTCATGACAGTTAGGACATGTAGGAAGACGTACCTAACTTGTTCCTTCGTCTTCCATGAGACCAAGTTCACCTGAGTCTTCATCGCTATCTTCTTTGATAGCCAATGTAATAACCCGGCCTGTCATTTTGAGTATTATAACCCCATTCCCGCATTTACTACTGTAGTTATGCTTTACAATTGTTTTATGACTTACTGGGTTAGTTGGTTCAGGTCCGGAAGGATTTTAGAGTGAAATGAGACACTTAGTCTGATAATTGAAAACTTAAGTTGGAAAAGTTGACCGGATGTTGACTTATGTATAAATGACCCCGGACTTGAATTTTGATAATTCCAATAGCTCCGTATGGAGATTTTTGACTTAGGAGCATATCCGGAAAATTATTTGGAAGTCCGTAGTGGAATTAGGCTTGAAATGGCGAAAGTTGAATTTTTGAGAAGTTTGACCGAAGGGTTGACTTTTTGATATAGGGGTCGGAATCTTATTCTGGAAATTTAAATAGCTTTATTTTGTCATTTATGACTCATGTGCAAAATATGAGGTCAATCGCACGTGATTTGATAGGTTCCGTCGTCGTTTGTAGAAATTGGAAGTTCAAAGTTCATTAGGCTTGAATTTGGGTATGATTCATGGTTTTAGAATTGTTGGATATGATTTGAAGGCTCGAATAAGTTTGTATGATGTTTTAGAACTTGTTGGTATATTTGGTTGAGGTCTCGGGGGCCTCGGATGAGTTTCGGGTGATTAACGGATCAAATTCGGACTTAGAAGAAAGCTGAAGTTTCTGCCTTTTGGTGCAATCGCACCTGCGGAACTTGGCTCGCAGGTACGAGCTCGTAGAAGTGCTATGGGCATCGCAGGTGTGCAAGGTCTGCAGAAGCGGACGGAAACTCGCAGAAGCGAGTCCGCAAAAGCGAGTCCGCAGAAGCGACTCAAAAGTCGCAGAATCGGAGGTAAGGGGAGCTGAGCAAGATCGCAGAAGCGAACAGCTTCTTCGCAGAAGCGTATCCGCAGATGCGGACAAAGCTCCACAGAAGCGTAATTAGCCGCAGAAGCGGTAGCTTGTCGCATAAGCGGGAACCGCAAAAGCGGCTTAGTGAGCCGCAGGTGCGAAAGCACTAGGCAATGAACAAAACAGAAGGTCCCAGAAATTTTGTCATTTTTGACATTTCCAAAAGCGGGTGAGGCGCATTTTGAGAGACAAATCACGAGAAAGCTTGAGTTAAGTCACTTGTGACCATTTCTACTCCACCATATTGAATTATCATTGAATAATCCGACTAGATTACATATTTTTGAGGTGTAAATCGGATATTTAAACCTAGGGATTTGAAAATAGGATTTGAGGATTCGGAGGTCGAGTTGAGGTCGAATTTTAGTAAAGTTTGTATGGTTAGACTCGTGGTTAAATGGGCTATCGGATTTTATAACTTTTATCAGGTTCCGCAATGTGGGCCCCACGGAAAATGTTTTAGTGCAATTTCGGATTTTGTTGGAAAATTAGTATTTTCGTATGGAATTAATTCCTATAATTTGATTTGATTGAATCGAATTAATTGTGACTAAATTTGAGGCGTTCGGAGGCCGATTCGTGACGCAAAGGCTTATTGGAATAAAATAATTTCTTGGGTTGAGGTAAGTAACACTTCTAAACTTGGTTCGAAGGGTATGAATCCCTGAATTACATGTTGTATGAATTGTTTGGAGATGACGCACACGCTAGGTGACGGGAGTGTGAGCGTGAATCATAGGAATTATGACTTAATTGATTCCGTAGAGTTGCATAATTAAATAAATGTCATTATCCACATATCTTCCACGAGTTAGAGAAATTGAGCTGAGGCTCATATTAAAGATCATGATTTGGCTACGCGCTGATATATTTTGGGACCCACATGCGTAGTATTTCTATTGAATTATTTGTTTAAATTTACAATTTTGTACTTAGTCACATCTATCACTTGCATATCATATCTCAATCTCTGTTGTCATTCATTGATACTTCATATCATCATGTCGGGTTGATTTTACATGTCATTAAGAACCCGAGAGACTGGAGATTTGGAGTGATAGTTATGTTTATTTATTTATGGCTGGATCTGGCTATTATAGCGCTTGGGCTGAAGGAGCCCCTCCGGAGTCTGCACACCCACAGTGAGCGTAGTTGATATATATATATTTGGGATGGATCTTCCCTGGGCATGGATCTTGCCATAGATATATATTGAGGGATGGACCTTCCCTGGGCATGGATCTTGCCTGGAGGATTTATATTTAGGGATGGATTTTCCCTCAACATGGATCTTGTCCGAATCATTGATATTCGGGGATGGATCTTCCCCTGGGTTGGATTGGCCTTATACAGTACTGAGTGACTGGCTGACAGTTGATGGATATACATATATATTTGGGATGGATCTTTCCTGGGCTGGATTGGCCATATACGGTACTGAGTGATTGAGTATTTTAGATTGTGAGTATACAGAGTTTTCACTAAGGTGCATCACATACTGTATGTACATTGGCATGTAGATACAAAGATGTCATATTCCTCGTATTGTTCAGAATTGATTTGTTTTGTTTGTACTGAACGCAACTGTTGAACTTGAAAGAATGTCTATATTTCTGTATTGTTATTACTTATATTGGATGGTACCTGCAGAGCTCGTCACTATTTTCAGTCCAGAGGTTAGTCTTGTTACTTATTGAGTTGGTTGTACTCATACTACACTCTGCACCTCGTGTGTAGATCCAGATACTTTCGTACATGGTGACTGTTCGACCTCAGTATGTTACCAGTTGGAGACTATCAAGGTAGCTGCTTGTCGTCCGCTGACCTTGTCTCTCTTTACTTCAGTTATTTTACTGTTCTATACTTTCAGATAGTGTTTTATCAGTCAGACGTTGTATTCATATTAGATGCTCATGTACTCAGCGACACCGGGTTTTGGGAGTATTTATATTTGTATTTGTGATATTTCTTCCACTGAATTTAATTATTAAGTTTTCAAATTAAACAAAATGGTGGTTTATTGAGATTATCGACTTACCTAGTATTGAGATAGGCGCCATCACCACAGGTGAGATTTTGGGTCATATCAAGTTGGTATGAGAGCCTAGGTTACATAGGTCTGAATAGTCATGAGCGGGTTTAGTAGAGTCTTGCGGATCGGTACAGAGACGTCTGTACTTATCTTCGAGAGGCTGCCGAACCCTTAAGAAAATTTCACTTTCTTGTATTCTGTCGTGCGAATTTGTTGATTCCGAAAACTAAATTTCTATTATTCTATTCTCTCACAGATGTTGAGGACATGTACTATCAGATCAGACGGTCAGTCACCAGTGCCACCAATTAGGGCCGCAAGAGGTCGGGGCCGTGGTAGAGGTCGAGGTGCAACTCGTATAGCAGTTGGAGCAGCACCTGTAGCACCACCAGTTTCTCCAGCTGAGGAGTAGAATCCAGATATAGCTGAGCCGACAGTACCATCTCAGGCACCAGCTACGCCTATTGTGATTCCGGGCCTTCAGGAGGCTCTAGCACAGTTATTGACAGTTTTCACTAGCCTTGCTCAGGTGGTTTCGGCTCAGGCCGCACCAGCCACTTCTCAGGACGGGAGTGTTACTCATACCCCTATTACCCATACTCCAGAGCAGGTAGTGCAGGGACTTCAGATACATGGGGCACTACCAGCCCAGCCGGTTGCAGCTTTCAAGCCCCGGTAGTCGCAGTTATGGCAGATGATGAGCAGAGGAGACTTGAGATATTTGGGAGGCTTCGACCTCCATCATTTAGTGGTGCTAAGTCATAGGATGCTCAAGGTTTTCTGAATAAGTGTCAGTGGATGCTCCGAACAACGGGTATTCTGGAGACTAGTGAGGTCTCGTTCACTACTTTTCAGTTTTCTAGGCTGCATTCATATGGTGGGAGGTTTATGAGAAGCGCAGACTTATCGGTGTAGCACCACTTACATGGAAAGAGTTCTCCATTCTCCTTTTGGAAAAGTTCGTGCTGCAGTCTCGTAGGGAGGAGTTGTACAGACAGTTTGAGTAGATTCGGCAGGATGGCATGTTTGTGATCCAGTGCGAGATGATATTTTCTGAGTTGGCCCGTCACGCAGTTTGGTTGGTTCCCACAGGGAGAGGAGTAGGAGGTTCATTGATGACCTCACATATCAGTTGCGGTTACTTATGGCTAGGGAGAGGGTATTTGGTGCCACTTTTGACTAGGTGGTTGACATTGCTCGACAGATAGAGGTGGTCCGTAGCCAGGAGCGTGGTGAGAGGGAGGCCAAGAGGCCTCGAGGTTCGGGCGGTTCTGGTGGAGTACCTTCTACAGGGTAGTCCTACCACAGCAGGGGTCGTCCTTACAGACACGCTTAAACGGGTCGTCCAGTTCACCGTGGTGCATCATCCAGCCATGGTTCATACAGTTCTCATCAGGGTCAATCACCTCTTAGTGAACTTCCAGCCCAGAGTACGCCCTGTGCTCCTTCACTTTAGGGATCATCTGTACCAGGTTCTTCTGGTAGTTATTCTGGTTCTCGAGGTCCACCTCAGAACTTACCATCCTTTTCAGAGAGGGGTTGCTTTGAGTGCGGAGACTTAGGGCACATAAAGAGATATTGTCCCCACCTTACGCGAGGTCCAGTTCAGTAGAGGAGTCATGTTACGACTTTTGCACCAGTTGCTCCACCACCTACCCAGCCAGCTCAGGGTGGGGCTTAGTCAGCTAGGGGTCGCCCAAGAGGTGGGAGGCCGATTAGGTGGCAGTCACGCTCGATTCTATGCTTTTCCTGCCAGACCAGATATTGTTGCTTCTGATGCAGTGATCACAGGTATTGTCTCAGTATGCCACAGGGAGGCATCTATATTATTGGCCCTGGTTCTACTTATTCGTATGTATCATCGTACTTTACTCATTATTTAGATATGCCCCGTGAGTCCTCAATCTCACTTGTACGTGTATCTACGCCGGTGGGAGATACTTTTATGGTGGACTGTGTGTATCGGCCGTGTGTGGTAACAATTGGGGGACTTGAGACTAGAGTTGATCTCTTATTGCTTAGTATGGTTGATATCGATGTAATTGTGGGTATGGATTGGTTGTATCCATGTTATGCTATTCTAGATTGTCACACAAAAAACTGTGACATTAGCAATGCCAGGGTTGCCGAAGGTCGAATGGAGAAGTTCGCTAGATTATGTTCCCAGCAGGGTAATTTCTTATTTGAAGGCCCAACATATGGTTAGGAAGGAGTATTTGTCCTATTTGGCCTTTGTGAGAAATGTTGATGCAGATACCCCTACTATTGATTCGGTACCGGTAGTGCGAGACTCTTCGGATTTATTTTCTGCAGACCTGCCGGATATGCCACTCGACAGGGATATTGATTTCAGTATTGACTTGGTGCCGGGCACTCAGCCCATTTTTGAGTTGAGAGAATTGAAGGAGCAACTTCAGGAACTCCTTGATAATGGGTTTATTAGGCCTAGTATGTCACCTTGGGGTGCACCGGTTTTGTTTGTGAAAAAGAAAGATGGTACTATGCAGATGTGCATCGACTACAGGGAGTTGAACAAAGTTACAATCAAGAATAAATATCCTTTGCCGCGTATTGATAACTTATTTGACCAGCTTCAGGGAGCGAGGGTGTTCTCCAAAATTGATTTGAGATCTGGGTATCACCAGTTGAAAATTCGGGATTCGGATATTCTAAAGACGGCATTCAGGACTCGTTATGGCCACTATGAATTTCTTGTGATGTCTTTTGGGCTAACCAATGCCCCAGCAGCATTTATGCACTTGATGAATAGTGTATTCCAGCCATATCTTGATATATTTATCGTAGTATTCATTGATGATATCCTGGTGTACTCACGTAGCCAGGAGGAGCATGCACAACACTTGGGTATTGTATTACGGAGGCGGAGAGAGGAGAGGCTTTATGCCAAATTCTCTAAGTGTGAGTTCTGGCTTAGTTCAGTGGCATTCTTGGGACATATAGTGTCCAGTGAAGGAATTAAGGTGGATCCGAAGAAAATAGAGGCAGTTCAGAGTCCGCCCAGGCCAACTTCAGGTACTGAGATTCGGAGTTTTCTTGGCTTGGCCGGTTATGATCGTCGCTTTGTGGAGAGTTTCTCGTCTATTGCATCACCTTTGACTAAATTGACCCAGAAAGGTGCTCCGTTCAGGTGGTCGGATAAGTGTGAAGAGAGCTTTCAGAAGCTCAAGACAACTTTGACTATAGCCCCGGTAATGGTGTTTCCTATAGGTTCAGAGTCTTATACTGTGTATTGTGATGCGTCACGTATTGGTCTCGGAACAGTGCTGATGCAAGAAGGTAGGGTGATTGCCTATGCGTCCAGATAGTTAAAGGTACATGAGAAGAATTATCTGATCCACGACCTTGAGTTAGTAGCTATTGTTCATGCCTTGAAGATTCGGCGGCATTATTTGTACGGTGTCCATTGTGAGGTTTATACTGATCACTGGAGTCTACAACATCTGTTTAAACAAAAGGATCTTAATTTGCGGCAGCGAAGGTGGTTGGAGTTGCTTAAGGATTATGATATCACCATTCTCTATCATCCCGGAAAGGCCAATATGGTGGTCGATGCCTTGAGTCATAAGGCGGAGAGTTTGGGCAGCTTAGCATACTTACCGGTAGCGGAGAGGCCTTTAGCCTTGGATGTTCAGGCGTTGGCCGACCAGCTAGTCAGATTGGATATTTTCCAGCCTAGTCGAGTATTGGCTTGTGTGGTTTCCCAGTCTTCTCTTTATGATCGTATCAGAGAACGTCAGTTTGATGACCCTCATTTGCTTGTCCTTAAGGACACAGTTCAGCACGGTGATGCCAAGGAAGTCACTATTTGGGATGACGGAGTATTACGGATGCAGGGCAGGCTATGTCTGCCTAATATAGATGATTTGCATGAGTTGATTCTTTAGGAAGCTCATAGTTTGCGGTATTCCATTCATCCAGGTGCCGCAAAGATATATCAGGATTTGAGGCAGCACTATTGGTGGAGGCGAATGAAGAAAGATATAGTTGAGTTTGTAGCTCGGTGTTTAAATTATCAACAGGTGAAGTATGAGCATCATAGACCGGGCGGATTGCTTCAGAGACTTGAAATTCCGGAGTGGAAGTGGGAGCGTATTACCATGGATTTTGTAGTTGGGCTTCCACAGACCTTGAGGAAGTTTGATGTTATTCGGGTAATGCTGGATCGGTTGACCAAATCTGCACAATTTATTCCAGTTGGTACTAATTATTCTTCGGAGCGGATGGCTAAGATTTATCTCCGCGAGATTGTTCGCCTACACGGTGTGCCAGTGTCCATCGTTTCAGATCAGAGCACGCAGTTTATATCACAGTTTTGGAGAGCAGTGTAGTAAGAATTGGGCACACAGGTTCAGTTGAGTACAACATTTCACCCTAAGACGAACGGACAGTCTGAGCGCACTATTCAGATATTGGAAGATATGTTACGCGCTTGTGTTATAGATTTCGGGGGTTCTTGGGATCAATTTCTGCCACTAGCAGAGTTTGCTTACAATAACAGCTACCAATCGAGCATTCAGATGGCTCCGTATGAGGCTTTATATAGGAGACGGTGTCGGTCTCCGGTGGGTTGGTTTGAGTCGAGTGAGGCTAGGCTATTGGGTACTGACTTAGTTCAGGATGCTTTGGAGAAGGTTAAATTGATTCAGGAGCGGCTTCGCACGACGCAGTCTAGACAGAAGAGTTATGCCGATAGGAAGGTCCGTGATGTTGCTTACATGGTTGGGGAGAAGGTTCTGCTCAAGATTTCACCCATGAAGGGTGTGTTGAGGTTCGGGAAGAAGGGCAAGTTGAGCCCTCGGTATATTGGGACTTTTAAGGAACTTAAAAAGATTGGAGAGGTGGCTTATGAACTTTCTTTGCCACCTAATCTATCGAGTGTTCATCCAGTGTTTCATGTATCTATGCTCTGGAAGTATGTCGGGGATCCGTCTCATGTTTTGAATTTCAGCACAGTGCAGTTGGATGGTAATTTATCTTATGATGTGGAGCCGGTGGCCATTTTAGACCGGCAGGTTTGAAAGTTGAGATCGAAGAACATAGCTTCAGTGAAAGTGCAGTGGAGAGGCCAGCCAGTCGGAGAAGCTACTTGGGAGACTGAGCAGGAGATGCGGAGCAAATATCCACACCTATTCGAGACTCCAGGTATGATCCTAAACCCGTCCGGCCGGTCGTTTTGAGTATTATAGCCATGTTCCCCCATTTACTGCTCAAGCTATACTTTACAGTTGTTTCATGACTTACCGGGTTAGTTGGTTCGGGTCCTGAAGGATTTCGGAGTGAAATGAGACACTTAGTCTCATAATTAAAAACTTAAGTTGGAAAAGTTGACCGGATTTGACTTATATGTAAACAACCTTGGACTTGAATTCTGATGATTCCAATAGCTCCATATGGTGATTTTGGACTTAGGAGCATGTCCGAAAAATTATTTGGAAGTCCGTAGTGGAATTAGGCTTGAAATCTCAAAAGTTAAATTTTTGGGAAGTTTGACAGGGGGTTGACTTTTTGATATCGGGGTCGGAATTAGATTCTGAAAATTTGAATAGGTCTGTTATCTCATTTATGACTTGGGTGCAAAATTTGAGGTCAATCGGACGTGATTTGATAAGTTTCGGCGTTATTTGTAGAAATTGGAAGTTTCAAAGTTTATTAGGCTTGAATTGGGATATGATTTATGGTTTTAGCATTGTTTGATGTGATATGAAGGCTCGAATAAGTTGTATGATGTTTTAGGACTTGTTGATATATTTGGTTGAGGTCCCGGGGGCCTCGGATGAGTTTCGGGTGGTTAATGGATCAAATTCGGAATTAGAAGAAAGCTGAAGTTTATGCCTTCTGGTGCAACCGCACCTGCGGAACTTGGCTCACAGGTGCGAGTTCAAAGAAGCGCTATGGGCATCACAAGTGCGCAAGGTCCACAGAAGCGGACAGAAACTCGTAGAAGCGAGTCAGCAGAAGTGACTCAAAAGTCGCAGAAGCGAAGGTGAGGGGAGCTGGGCAAGACCGCAGAAGCGGACAGCTTCTTCGCAGAAGTGTGTCCGCAGATGCGGACAAAGATCCGTAGAAGCGTAATTAGCCACAGAAGAGGTAGCTTGGCCGCAAAAGCGGGAACCGCAAAAGCGGCTTAGTAATCCCCAGGTGCGAAAGCACTGGGCAGTGTACAAAACAGAAGGGTCCGAGAAATTTTGTCATTTTTTGACATTTCCAAAAGCGGGTAAGGCGATCTTTAAGCGAGAAATCACGAGAAATCTTGAGGTAAGTCACTTGTGACCATTTCTACTCCATAATATTGAATTATCATCAAATAATCTGACTAGATTATATATTTTTGAGGTGTAAATCGGGGATTTCAACCTAGGGATTTGAAAATGGGATTTGCGGATTTGGAGGTCGGATTTTGGTAAAATTGGTATAGCTAGACTCGTTGTTGAATGGGCTTTCAGATTTTATAACTTTTATCGGGTTCCGCGATGTGGGCCCCACGGGAAATGTTTTAGTGCAATTTCGGATTTTGTTGGAAAATTAGTATTTTCGTATGGAATTAATTCCTATAATTTGAATTGATTGAATAGAATTAATTGTGACTAAATTTGAGGCGTTCGGAGGCCGATTCGTGATGCAAAGGCTTATTGGAATAAAATAATTTCTTGGGTTGAGGTAAGTAACACTTCTAAACTTGGTTCGGAGGGTATGAATCCCTGAATTACATGTTGTA
>AWOL01S0048260.1:0-12514 GCA_000715115.1 Nicotiana otophora
TTCAAATCCAAATGTCGAAAACGTCAAAAACTGTTCCTCAAAAGGAAAACGCTTCTTCATCGCAGCCGGTCGGCGACAAAACACCGGTGGAGCCACGCCCTGAGGAGTATGTTCCCAGGGGGTGCGTCCTCACTTCCAACTTTAAGACCGATAAAGCCTCGTTGATTCCTGGTCGATGCGAGCCAATGTCGAGGTATATATGCTTGATAAATGAGGGATACCTTAAGCAGGTAAAGAAAGACTGCAGCTGGGAGGGTAAAGAGGTGGTGATCCCGACCCCCGAAGAAGACATCACCACCCATGTGGAAGGGTATTTAAGTGTTTACACTTACCCTTTCACGTTGGGCCCCCTCGACCCCGTCGTCGTTGATTTTTTTCGTCAATATCAAATAACCCAAGGCCAAATCCATCATTCCTTTTGGCGAATTGTTATTCTGCTCCGATTCTTCGTGAGCAAAGTCGAGGGGATGCCTTTCACCCTTGACCACCTCATCAGGTTGTACATCCCCCGCCTCTATCGAGGCGGGTTAATAAAACTCCAATGTCGGGCTACCAAAGTGTTGTTCTCGAGCATAGACGAGTACAAGGACCGAGGCTGGATGGGCCGGTTCATTCGAGTGGGGACTTCCGACCTAATCTCGGCCGAAAAGATGTCATTTCCCGAGAAATGGAATATGAAGCTTAAGTACAATCCCAATGTTAGCTCCTATTTATTGTCTTGCTCCTTTGCTTCTTCACATCAATATCATTTTCCGTAATGTAGATGTCGCTTGGATGCCCGGTGCAATTCCTAACCTTAAGAGCACGGTTCGAGACCTGGCCTCGACCTCTACGTATGTCGAGCGCTCATGGCGCGATTTATCAAAGGGCCGATGGGAGGCTAAGACTCATGGTAAGCCCTTTTTCCACGTCTTTGATGATTTTGTTAAATCATTTCTTAATTAATTCCCTTTCATACAGGCCTTGGCAAAGATGCTGTCATGAGGCCCCTATTTGGTGAGGAGGAGACTTCGATTCTGGCACCGAAACCGGTGAAGGAAAAAAAGAGGGAAAAGATCTCAACCTCCGAGGATCCAGAACCTAAGAAGAAGGCGGCTCGTAAGTCGAAGAAGAACATCATCCTTCTGACCGAAGACTCTATTCGGCGTCTAAGGGAGGAAGACGAAGAAGAGGAAGAAGACGATTTCAGGTTGGTGGCCCGAGTGGGAATGAGCACAGAGGCCCCAAAGGTCACTGAATCGGTGAAAGCTGCAGAGACTCCATCTCTAGATGAGGGGGTCTTGGGAAGAGACTCGGGCGAAGTCCCCGAGTCATCGAGGATTGAAGATGCCTCCTACTATAACGAGCCAACGGCGGGTACGACTGTTGAGGCCCCTCGATATGGAGAGAACGCCCTAAGTGATCCACTTGGGGCAATAGAAATTAAAGTCTCCCCGCTGCTCCCCTCGTTTTCTGAGGAGATGATTCAAGAGGCTGGGGCCTTGAAGACCATCTCCATCAAAGGAGACCACGGAAGGGAGTACCCCTTCCGTGATTACTTTAATGGGGTCGAAGATGCTACCGGCCTGAGTGACTTGGAGGTCTCGAGGAAGGATTCGGGCGAGGCATCGAGCCTTTTCAACGAAGCGCAGCAAGCATTAAATCGGGTAAGCCTTAACTCCCCTTGTTGGTTTTACCTTTGTGTTCATTTTTCTCTTCCTGTCTAACTTCTTTTCTTCTTTCTGTGTAGGCCTCAGCGCTTCATCGAGAAGGATTTTCTCGGTCTCGACCTGAGCTGAGTCAGTACGAGGCCGACATTCAAAGTCTTACCCAGGAGAAGAATGCCCTCAACCTTCTCGGTAAGAAAAAAGAAGAAAAGATCAAGGACCTGCGAGCCGAGTTGGCCACGGCTTACAAAGTTAAGACCGACCTGATTGAGCAGGTAATGAAAATCTTAAAAGCTCATGGGCTCAATTCGGGAACGGTGGCTAACATTTCAATCTCACAGCTGCAGCAGAAGGTCGAGTGGATCGAGCATTTCCGTGAGGAGGTCAACATGATGAAGGCGGAGTCCTTGGGATGGAAAGAAGGTATGGACCGCTTTGCTGCAGAAAAATAGACTACTCAAGCTCAATTATCATCGGTTGAAAATCAGCTTCGAGGCATGAAGGAGAAGAGCTCGGCTCAGGCAAAGAAAATAGAGGAGCTCGAGGCTCGGTTGGCTTCTGAACTTGCAAAGGACAAATCTGAAGCTGAAAAGGCAAAGGTCCAGGCAGATGCGATTGTGGCCGTCTACCGGGTCGATACTGAAGTCACTCAAGTACAAGCGAGAGAGGTAGCCGAGACTGCTCAAACTCGAGCACATTGGATTGTTGAACTAGCCAAATGCCAATCTCGGAGGGAAACCCTGGAGGAAATCTACACTCGAGGTTTTGATCTTACCGAGGAGATAATAAAGGCTAAAGAGCATGAAGCTAATGCCAGAACACTGACCTCTTTAGATGATGATGATGATGATGGAAGCAAGAGCGGGTCTGAGAATGGGGAGAACCTCGATTAGGAATCTTAGGCTTTTACTTTTTTGATTTTTTGTGCGGGACCCTGATCGGTCCTTGTAAATATCTTCATATATATAAACATCTCGTTTCTCTCTGACTTGTCTTTATTTCAATTTTTTCCTTGTGAAATTCTGTTTCATTCATACTTTATGAAAATTTTGCTCACAAGTTCGAGGCTTAGGCAATTTGATCGAAGCCGGACTAGTTTAGTATTAATCGAGTGAGTACTTGCTCGAACTCGGAGTAGGGTGACCCTTAGGATTTGATTGAGTGAGGATGATTCTCGAACTCAAAAATAAAATGGCCCTTTAGGATCTTGAATTAGGCCGATTCGGCCATAGTAAAAAGAATGGTTTTCTCCCCTTTATCGGCTTGAAAAGTTTATTGCTTAATCATATAAAACTTGTTGTACCTTAGCATGAAATAAAGGATTTGCTCGAGAGTTCGAACGATTCCGTACCCATTAGGGTTTTCAAGGGTCGATATTATCGAGACCCTTTGTTTCGTAATGCCTTAGCATAAAATAAAGAATTTGTTCGAGAGTTCGAACGACTTTGTACCCATTAGGGTTTTCAAGGGTCGATATTATTGAGACCCTTAGTAATTCAGCCGAGGGTAGCCTTTTTAACCGGTTTGTGAAAATATTCGAAGGCCTGTTCGAACCGTGTTAATTTGGCCGTAAACTTTGGCTTGGGATTCGCCTTTTGGACTTGTTCCCCTGTTATACTTCGAACTTGTTCGAAGAGTCATTCCCCGAGTGGTGTGGCCGTAGCCTATAAAATCGAGGGTTGCCTTTTTAAGGTCTTACGATCTCAAGGTTTTAGTAATTCGATCATGTTGATTTTTTGGATGGAAGTCCCCGAGTGAGGGGTTAATTGTTCAAACTTTAGTTGTGACCGCCCCTTAAGCCAGTTTCCACAATAGATCACAAGCACGACATTGTAAAATAAAATTTTCTCTAAGGCATGAAATATCTGGCAAGGAAAAATACTTTTTTCAATAGATTAACATGCGTATATGTTTGCCATTAGGGCTCGAGTAATCTACATGGGCATGGTTCGTTCTATCGTTTGACACTTACAAAATTTACCTATCGAGACCCTGTCGGCACGATGTATTTTCCTTGTAACTATCCGACGGTGATGTCCCCCAGTATTCGAGGTTGATTATAAAGGAGCCTCAAATACTATTGAATTGATCTAAGTTAGCACGAACAATGGTTTCCTCATTAAAAAACCTCGCCGGAAAAACCCATTTGGGACAAAACAGGTTTAAGGAAAAAAGAGTGCAATGCGTGCTTTCAGACCTAAGGACTTTGTGTTTGCAGAATCCTTTGATGTCTTCGATTAAACACTTTCAAATGGTTAGTATAAAATATAAATGAAAATGGAGAAGGTCGTACCTTAGCAGTAATATCGTTTGAGGAGTGATATGTTCCAATTGTTTGGTAATTGTTCATTGTTCATCGTGCCAAGTTTGTAGGATCCCTTTCTGATGCTATTGAGGACCTGATACGGTCCCTCCCAGTTCGGGCCAATTTTTCCTTCGTTTGGGTCTCGGGTATTGAGAGTGACCTTCCTCAGAACCAAGTCCCCGATTTTAAAGTGTCGAAGATTGGCTCTTCAATTGTAGTACCTTTCGATCCGCTGTTTCTGTGCGGCCATTCGAATGAGGGCGACTTCCCATTTTTCATCTAGCAATTCGAGGCTTGTATTCATAGCCTCGTGATTTAACTCTTCTGTTGCATATCGAAACCTGACGCTAGGTTCCCCGACTGCAACCGGGACCAGTGCTTCGGTGCCATATACAAAAGAGAATGGTGTTGCCCCCGTACTGGATTTTGACGTTGTTCGATACGCCCAAAGGGCTTCGGGCAATATTTCTCTCCATTTTCCCTTAGCGTCATTCAATCTTTTCTTTAGATTTTGAATGATGGTCTTGTTTGTCGATTTAGCTTGTCCTTTTCCCACTAGGATGATATGGCATCGATAGGTTCCTCTTTATTTTGTGATATTCGAGAAACTGTCACTTTTCTGCCAACGAATTTGTCACGACCAAAACCGATGGGCCGCGACGGGCACCTGGTATCTTACTCAACCGAGTACCAACATAATCTATCTTTTCGTATCATGCTATCATAGGTAAATGAGACGAAAAGGTTGTCGTAGGATAACTAGAATAAAACATGTAATACCAACTTATACATAAGACATACAGGTCTATAAGACCAAAATGACTACTCGTACACTGAATATATGCCGATGTCACGACCGAAAATCTGGCCACAGGCGTCGTGATGGCACCTAGATTCTAATACTAGGTAAGCCGAATTCAATTACATTTTTGAAGCCATTTGTTTTCCGAATTAAATAAGAAAACAAAACTAACAGCGGGACAAATAAGAATATACAACCTCCAAAGACTGGTAGTACTGAGTCACGAACTCTAGCTGAATACATGGAATGATCACGAGGACCAAATATACAATACTGTTTGATTAAAAATTAACAGTACAATGAAATGAACAAACTCCAAGGGACTTCGACGACCAAGAAGCTCTACCTTGAATTCTTGCGATCACACTCTAACTCTGTCCGGGTCCGATACCTCTTATACCTGACTCTGCACAAAAATATGCAGAAGTGTAGTATGAGTACATCGCGGTCAGTACCCAGTAAGTATCAAGACTAACTTCAGTGGAGTAGAGACGAGGTACGATCAAGACACTACTAGTCTAATAACCTGTGCAATATAGTATACAAAATAATACTGAAACATAACTAGCAATGATAACAACAAAATCAACCAGTGATATAACAACAATGCAATAAGAACATCATAATTATTGCTCAGACGAATAAGGAACACAAGTACAACCAATTAATCAAGTCCTTCCAATATAAATTCTTTCGCCTATATATTTTTCAAATAATAATCTTTAGGATACAATACTTTTCAATAAATATATTTTCAAGTAAAAGTCACCATGTGACACCTCATTTCACAATCATAAACATTTAAGGGTCTCAGTCCACTTTCATGTTTTTTCATGGTACCTCATGCCCGTATTTCTATCATCATCACACGGACAACTCACGTGTCAAAATATCAATGTATATAAGATCCACACGATCAACTTATTTCCGATAAAGTAAGATTAAATTTTTTAAATCAAGTAAGAAAATCAACAAGAAATAAATTTATTTTAGAAATTATTTGGGTGAAGAAAATAACATTTTCAATTAAATTAAAGCACAGATAACTACTAATTTGGATGTAAAACTATTTAATTTAAAACATAATAATTCCTTTTATTTAAATCAACTCAATCATCGAACATCAGTAAGAAAACCAGAAATATACTTCTTCAGAGTCACGTGCTAAAAAGTCAAAGCCAGCCCAATATAACTAGGAGCACAAAACACATAATAATAAAGTCAACTAGTACATCACAAAAGAAGACAAGAATTTACATATCACGAAAAAATAAAATAACCAAAGGCAAGTACATTCATAGAAAAATATTAACAAAGGGCACTCCCGAGGTACCACCTCGTAGTCCCAAAAGTAAATATGCAAGACAGGGGGGATCTCCCGAGGTACCGCCTCGTAGTCCCAAAAGTAAATATTCAAGAGAGGGGGATCTCCCGGAATACCGTTCTGTAGTCCCAAAGTAAATATGCAGTGCAGGGGGATCTCACGGAATACCAGTGTAGGGGGGATCTCCCGAAATACCGTTCCGTAGTCCCAAAGTAAACATGCAGTGCAGGGGGATCTCCCAGAATACCGTTCCGTAGTCCCAAAGTAAATATGATTTCAACAACTGCACATCAAATGCTCACATATCACAAATGGCTCATCAAGTCCTCAAATATTACAACATATCACAAAAATCAACAATACATCATTTTTCATAATAAGTAGCCCATGGCTCGACCATTATGTGCACAAAAGCTTAACAAAATATCCGGGAGTGAACAACCCAGCAAAATAACATTTCACATAAATTCAAGGTGGCAATCACACCAAATCATCATAGAAAAATAATTTCAACAAACAAGGATCTAGGCATGACAAAATAGAGGATTTAATAAGTGCCAATAATTTTCAACTTAATACCTAAGGGCGTCTAAGGATTTTAATCAATGAAATTTTCACATATAAATCAAGTACGTACTCGTCACCTCGCGTACATGGTTTGCAATTACATAATTTGCACATAATACTCAATGCCTAAGGGGTATTTCCCCCACTCGAGGTTAAGCAAGACACTTACCTTTTTGAAGTTAGGCCGATATTCCAAAATCGCATTCTTGCTTGAATTGACCTCCGGACGGCTCCAATCTTTCTTGAGCCTTCCTTACATTACTACGAGGTTCCGAAAATTCTAGCAACTTCAATCTATTTAGAAGAATAACAAAAGTGAACCATAATTAGGTAGATTTGCATGGTTTTAGCGCATTTGAGCATTTTATTAAACACTAGGTGTGCAAATTTGGTTACAAGGTTCTTCTACAAGATTTCCTTCATTCCACAACCCAATCTTTACTTATTTGATCTCAATAATCTTCCTACAAACCTTATTGGTACAAGAATAATACTCTTACAC
This sequence comes from Nicotiana otophora, assembly GCA_000715115.1. Lineage (NCBI taxonomy): Eukaryota > Viridiplantae > Streptophyta > Magnoliopsida > Solanales > Solanaceae > Nicotiana > Nicotiana otophora. The sequence goes on from AWOL01S0048260.1 coordinate 7,147, forward strand.
CCAAGAATCATACTCCCAATCACCAATCTTTTACCCCAAACTCGAAGTTGAAGACTAGGGGTTGAATCTTACCTCTTAGATGAAGCTCTTGTGATTAGCTTCCTTGATTCTTGAAGATTGGATGATTAAAATGTTAGGTTCCCTCATTCTCTCTCTAAAATGCTCTTACCTCTCTCTAAAACTCTCAGAAAAATACCCCAAAATAAGCCCCAAAGCCTATTTATCAAAATGGGATCGGGTTATGAAAATAGAAAAATTAACCCTCCGAAAGTAGGTCTGCGGTCACATAATGGACCGCAGAATGGGTATGCGGGACGCACAATTGATCGCAAAATCGGTGCCCAGAACTGGGCTGTTCTGGTCTATTGTGCGACCAGTTTTGCGATCGCAGAATTGGTTGCATAATCGCATTTTCCACCCTTTGGTAATTTGGTCATAACCCCTTGTAGGAATGTCCGAATGACAAACGGTTTGAAGTGTTGGAAACTAGACACATAGATCTTTCTTTATATAGGTAATACACCATATAAATCTTCATATCAAGAGAGGTATGATCGTTTAAAGTTAGGTCTTGTGCGAACTCACTTGAAACCTTAGTCTATTATGAAATTTCCAACTTCAACATTCGATGACGAAACCTATCGTATCAAGTCCGATTGACCTCAAATTTTTCACACAAGTCATAAGTGATATAACAGACCTATTTCAATTTCCAGAATCGGATTCCGACCTCGTTATCAAAAATTCAACCTTCGATCGAACTTTCCGAAAATCGTCTATCATTTAACTTTCGCCAAAACGCGTCGAATTGTCCTACGGACTTCCAAATCCGAACACGCGCCTAAGTCCAAAATCACTATACGAAGCTATTGACATCATCAAAATTTTATTCCGAGGTCGTTTGCTCAAAAGTCAACTCTTTGGTCAACTCTTTCCATTTAAGCTTCAAAATGAGAATTTCTCTTTCAATTAAATTCTAAATCTTCCGAAAATCAAACTCGACCACACCCATGGGTCATAATACATATTATGAAGTTGCCCGGGACCTTAAGTCGTTAAACGGGGCGTTAATTCTTAAAACGACAAGTCGGGTCGTTTCATTCTCCACCTCTTAAACATACGTTCGTCCTCGAACGTGCTAAAAATCTTTCTGAGGACTTTAAATTACAGAGTGTATTTTTACACACATACTTGTGGGTGATTCTACATTTCCGCAATTTAACGCGGGTCCGACGACACCATCTCAATTGAGATTATTTCTTTTCTCCATTCTTATAAGCTTTAAAGCAAATTCCCTAACTCTCTAATCATTTCCAAAAGGCATGATTTTCACTTCGACACATGGTATTAGTCTCAACTGGCTATAGTAACTCGTGCCTATGCACACATCAACTTTCTTGATAGTGTTGAAGTATTTCAAAATTTTTCTGGGTTGCTACATTCTTCCCCGCTTAGGATCATTCGCCTTCAAACACATAACATATTTATCTCTTCCTTTGCAAATCTCAATCCTCTAAATTTTACTAACTCCCAAATTTTTCAGAAATTTCGGCATAGTCCCCCCTGTAATTGGGCCTATCCACCTGCCAGAGTAACATCAAAACCACTCCTAACAACACATCCACAACACAACAAAATACCACAAGGTATATATCAATAACACCAATCTCAGCATTACAAGCACTGCATTATCATAATGATATCAGGACATGAAGCACATCATATGTATGTTCATCACCATATCTCTAGTCTTAAAAGTTGTTCATAACTAATTCCAGCATCATCAATAAATCGCATATTAACAACCACCTCATTTCGAATTTTCACAATACTGACAACAACATGTGACGCATGAAGACCTCATGATTACTTACTCGGATTAATGAGTCACATTTAACACCACCTGAGCACTCATCTCATAGGTTAAAACTCAATGTTTACAACACAAAAAAATGGCTGAATATGCACATAAAATATACAAGAATTATCAGATAAGCCTAACAGGTATGACTCCCTATTAATATTATTGTACAATTAAATTTCACAAAGGCAAATTTTTTAAACTCATAAGTATTTTATCACAAGGACCTCGTCCTTATATAACTTCCACCACGACTTGTAGCCCGGTTTAAATGTTTCACATCATATATAAAATGCGAAGATCTCGTCCTCAACTCCAAATCACAAGTATTTTGCACATTGTGCCAACTGAAATTTCAATTTCCTTTTTTTCTTCTTTTCAATATATTTCATAAATAGTTTTCACAACACATAATGAACCCTCATACCGGTAGGGCGTATAATTCATAAAACTTGGAATCAATTATTCCGAAACAGATTAAACCTACTGTAATGAATAATAAAAATTACTTTTGAACTTATAGCCCTCAATGGTGTACAAAAATAAATGACAGATACGGGCTCACACCTTCAAATCTCCCAACAAGGATAAACATATAAGTGGGTCACACAATTTCGAAGCTTACCCATAAGCAGAGCATAATAGGAAGACTCACCTCAATACTGGATCCGAATCAAACTAAGGGAAAATATTCTTTTATAATCAATCGGGATCATACCTGTAACGACACCATCTAGTGTATCGGCCTCAGCCAAAACATATCGATTATATCAACGGGTCGGGCCTCCACCTCTTAGGTGACCACTACCCGCCCGTCCTCCACCTCTAACTGACTGTGCATGTGGAGTATTAACTGGAATAAAGCTTTTAGCTGGAGTGCTCTGATGAAATCCACCCCTCCCAAGTCTCGGATAATCTCTCATGATGTGCCTAGTGTCACCACACTCATAACAACCCATTTGAGGGTTCGACTGCTCATATTGAGTATGTACCGGATAATTGGAATAATCATTATAGGAACCTCGTGTTGGTGGTGTATTAAAGAACTTACTGGAATACCTCGAGTATTCTAAAATTATTTTCATGACCCCGTTGATACTGAAATGTAGAATTATTAGCGACTCGGGGATACCGCAAATCCCAGCATCATCCCATACTAATCTCAGCTCTTAATCATATACAGGTTTCGGAGAACCTTTCAATACCACATAAATACATCTCAGGCCGAATCTCATATAACACATGACCCCGCAATCTGATCGTTGATAGTGGACTCCCTCATTTGGCGCGAAGCCATAGGACACATTCCGATGATCCACAATACTAACCTTCATCGCTCGTAGGACACCGATCATAAGACACCTCAAGCCATTTATTTGGCGCATGTCATCCTCATGACAGGTGAACTCGCTTCCTCCAGTGCCTTGGTTGTGTATGTACCATTCACTAAATAGAAATCCCATACAAACTACATAGTCTCTAATACCACCAACTATTTCAAATCTACATCCACCTCATGACCCTATCACAATTGTGATAATTAGACAACTAATTAAACCTTCTTAATATCATACTTATTAACCAGATGTCAGAACCTGTTGCACCTCAATGTACACAACTGAATGATCTCTCAATACTTCCACATCCTCGATCTGGACGACACATTGTAATAATGGTTGAGAAACCCTGGCTCCCTTATAACCCTTCTATAGTATCACGAACCGTTGACTCATAGTTCATACCGAGTACACAATTTCATACACGAGTGGATGTAAAAGGACATAAGATATATGCTTCAAGCTAAATAAATGCCGCATTATAAGGAATGAAAGAAGTGAAATTTCCTAACAGTTATGTAGCCTCTCGAAGATAAGCAAAGACCTATCCGTACCGATTCGTAAGACTCTACTAAACTCGTTCATAACTCGTAGAACCTATAAACCAAGAGCTCTGATACGAACTTGTCACGACCCAAAATCCGGCCACAGGCGTCGTGATGGCACCTAGTTTCTAATACTAGGTAAGCCGAATTCAATTACATTTTTGAAGCCATTTTTTTTCCAAATTAAATAAGAAAACAAAACTAACAGCGGAACAAATAAGAGTATACAACCTCCCAAGACTGGTAGTATTGAGTCACGAACTCTAGCTGAACACATGGAATGATCACGAGGACCAAATATACAATACTATTTGATTAAAAATTAACAGTACAATGAAATGAACAGACTCCAAGGGACTGCGACGACCAAGCAGCTCTACCTTGACTCCTTGCGATCACACTCTAACTCTGTCCGGGTCCGATACCTCTTATACCCGGCTCTGCACAAAAATGTGCAGAAGTGTAGTATGAGTACACCGCGGTCGGTACCTAGTAAGTATCAAGACTAACCTCAATGGAGTAGAGACGAGGTACGATCAAGACACTCACTAGTCTAATAACCTGTGCAATATAGTATACAAAATAATACTGAAACATAACTAGCAATGATAACAACACAATCAACCAGTGATATAACAACAATGCAACAGGAACATCATAATTATTGCTCAGAGGAATAAGGAACACAAGCACAACCAATTAATCAAGTCCTTCAAATATAAATTCTTTCGCCTATATATTTTTCAAATAATAATCTTCAGGATATAATACTTTCCAATAAATATATTTTCAAGTAAAAGTCACCATGTGACACCTCATTTCACAATCATAAAAATTTACGGGTCTCAGTCTACTTTCATATTTGTTCACGGCACCTCGTGCCCATATTTCTATCACCATCACACAGACAACTCACTTATAAAAATATCAATGTATATGAGATCCACACGATCAATTTATTTCCGATAAAGTAAGTTTAAATTTTTTAAATCAAGTAAGAAAATCAACAAGAAATGAATTTATTTTAGAAATTATTTGGGTGAAGAAAATAACATTTTCACTTAAATTAAAGCACATATAACTACTAATTTGGATGTAAAACTATTTAGTTTAAAACATAATAATTCCTTTTATTTAAATCAACTAAATCATCGAATATCAGTAAGAAAACTAGAAATATACTTCTTCAGAGTCACGTGCTAAAAAGTCAAAGCCAACCCAATATAACTAGGAGCATAAAACACATAATAATAAAGTCAACTAGTACATCACAAAAGAAGACAAGAATTTACATATCATGAAAAAACAAAATAACCAAAGGCAAGTATATTCATAGAAAAATATCAATAAGGGCACTCCCGAGGTACCACCTCGTAGTCCCAAAAGTAAATATGCAAGACAGGGGGATCTCCCGAGGTACCGCCTCGTAGTCCCAAAAGTAAATATTCAAGAGAGGGGGATCTCCCGGAATACCGTTCCGTAGTCCCAAAGTAAATATGCAGTGTAGGGAGGATCTCCCGAAATACCGTTTCGTAGTCCCAAAGTAAATATACAGTGTAGGGGGATCTGCCGGAATACCGTTCCGTAGTCCCAAAGTAAATATGATTTCAACAACTGCACATCAA
>AWOL01S0048260.1:12971-39800 GCA_000715115.1 Nicotiana otophora
CTCAACAAAATAATATTTCACATAAATTCAAGGTGGCAATCACACCAAATCATCATAGAAAAATAATTTCAACAAACAAGGATCTAGGCATGACAAAATACAAAATTTAATAAGTGCCAATAATTTCCAACTTAATACCTAAGGGCGTCTAAGGATTTTAATCAATGAAATTTTCACATATAAACCAAGTACGTACTCTTCACCTCGCGTACTTGGTTTTCAATTACATAATTTATACATAATACTCAATGCCTAAGGGGTATTTCCCCCACTCGAGGTTAAGCAAGACACTTACCTTTTTGAAGTTAGGCCGATATTCCAAAATCGCATTCTTGCTTGAATTGACCTCCGGACGGCTCCAATCTTTCTTGAGCCTTCCTTACATTACTACGAGGTTCCGAAAATTCTAGCAATTTCAATCTATTTAGAAGAATAACAAAAGTGAACCATAATTAGGTAGATTTTTATGGTTTTAGCTCATTTGAGCATTTTATCAAACACTAGGTGTGCAAATTTGGTTACAAGGTTCTTCTACAAGATTTCCTTCATTCCACAACCCAATCTTTACTTATTTGATCTCAATAATCTTCCTACAAACCTTATTGGTACAAGAATAATACTCTTACACCCAAGAATCATACTCCCAATTACCAATCTTTTACCCCAAACTCGAAGTTGAAGACTAGGGGTTGAACCTTACCTCTTAGATGAAGATCTTGTGATTAGCTTCCTTGATTCTTGAAGATTGGATGATTAAAATATTAGGTCCCCTCATTCTCTCTCTAAAATGCTCTTACCTCTCTCTAAAACTCTCAGAAAAATACCCCAAAATAAGCCCCAAAGCCTATTTATTAAAATGGGATCGGGTTATGAAAATAGAAAAATTAACCCTCCGAAAGTAGGTCTGCGGTCACATAATGGACCGCAGAATGGGTATGCGGGACGCACAATTGATCGCAAAATCGGTGCCCAGAACTGGGCTATTCTGGTCTATTCTGCGACCAGTTTTGCGATCGCAGAATTGGTCGCATAATCGCATTTTCCACCCTTTGGTAATTTGGTCATAACCCCTTGTAGGAATGTCCGAATGACAAACGGTTTGAAGTGTTGGAAACTAGACACATAGATCTTTCTTTATATAGGTAATACACCATATAAATCTTCATTCAAGAGAGGTATGATCGTTTAAAGTTAGGTCTTGTGAGAACTCACTTGAAACCTTAGTCTATTATAAAATTTCCAACTTCAACATTCGATGCCGAAACTTATCGAATCAAGTCCGATTGACCTCAAATTTTGCACACAAGTTATAAGTGACAGAACAGACCTATTCCTTTCAGAATCGAATTCCGACCTCGTTATCAAAAATTCAACCTTCCATCGAACTTTCCGAAAATCGTCTATTTTCCAACTTTCGCCAAAACGCATCGAAATGTCCTACGGACTTCTAAATCCAAATCCGAACACGCTTCTAAGTCCAAAATTACCATACAAAGATATTTACATCATCAAAATTTTATTCCGAAGTCGTTTGCTTAAAAGTCAACTCTTTCCATTTAAGCTTCAAAATGAGAATTTCTCTTTCAATTAAATTCTAAATCTTCCAAAAATCAAACCCGTCCACACCTGCGGGTCATAATACATATTATGAAGTTGCCCGGGACTTTAAGTCATTGAACGGGGCGTTAATGCTTAAAACGATAAGTCGGGTAGTTACAGCCGACAATGCCATACTATAGTTTACGTACATGACATATGTCTACAAGCCTCTAAGAGTACATAAATGTCATAAAGGTCGGGACAGGGTCCCGCCATACTAATCAATACATGTTCTAATCATACTGACCAATTAAGCAACTCTGGAGCAAATGGAGTGCACCAACATCTTCTGTTGAGCTGATAGCATACTTGGAGGACTCTCAACTTGTCTATCAGGACCTGCGGGCATGAAACGCAGGGTCCCCAGGCAAAATGGATGTCAGTACAGATAATGTATCGAGTATGTAAGGAATGAAAATTAGTAAATAATAGACATGAGAGAAATATGGAGTAAAAGACTCGATATGTAAGTCTGGATAACTCTGCAAATCATGAAATACTTATAGTATCATGCATATGCGTATGAATGTCATGTCGTGCATAGGTACATGTGTTCATAACATCATCAAGCCTCTGAGGGCATTCCATCATATCATTTCGGCCACTATGGGCAAAATTATCAACGTATACCAGCTGATCAGGTGGTGATGCGTATATAATGTCGTAACCTTTTCCCATATCACATATACATATAAGTACATATATATATATATATGCGTATATAATGCCATCTGGTCATGGGTCAATGTACATGTATAAATAAATGAAATGCATGAGAAGTACGCCAATAAAATCTTTTGGAATGTCATAAGTCCTTTATACCTCTGATTAATATTATGAAATAAACTTTATCAACTTACGTATTTTCTGAGACCCATGAACAGATGATAGAATAATAGGATACATGGGGAATCAAAAAAATAAGCATGTCTAGCATTTCTATGAATAGAGTCATTTATGAAGGTTGTGTGTTTGCTCGTTTCGTTTGTATCATTTGGATCGTGCTAAAAAGAAAGAAGGAATAACCTTAATATACCTGGACCGATTCTCTTGACAATTCCTCTAACACACGTCTTTTGCGAAGAACACATAACGGCGGATCGAAGCAGGGAAAAATCCGTATGATATTCTTGAGAAAGATTAAACCGTACTCCCTTAGAATCGCAAAATCCCGTTGCTATTATGCTAAGAAGTCTCGTATGAATTCTTGTTGAAGTAAATCACGTTACTTATCATATATGGAAGTAAATCACGTTAATTATCATAGATGGAAGTAAATCACGTTACTTATCATATATGTTCTTTAATGAAAATCTTGCTGAAGAATATTACTTAGAGATGGGATGTAAGCATCTCTATTTTGTGTATAAAGAAGCCCTTTTGTAGTAGTGGGTTTGGGCCCCACTAATTTGATGACTTGGCCACATAATCTTCGTGTGCCATCTTGATTTATGGTTAAGAGTCATTCTTTGGGCTTTTCATTGGCTGCCACGTAAGGTTCAAGATTTTATCCAAAATCTTAATTAATTATCAATTTCTTAATTAACTTGGTAATTCTCCACTAATCCAGTAATTAACCAATTATCCATATAATTAAGAATTATCTCAAATTACTTAAAATATTACTCATTTTTAGTACACCTTATACACCTCATTATCATAGTAATGTGATACCTTGTATGGTACTAGTGCATAAATACCAGATATTATAGTTCAAACCGTATTTTATTCCAAAATGTCAAACTTCGACAAAACTCACGCTCTTCGATTTGCTTACCCTATCACCTTTACGAATTTACCCATCACTTGTTTGGAATAGCATAATGCTTATAATCTCAAAATAACCTCATCCCCGAACTTACATCGATTAATTTACGACGAAACTTTAACGTACGAAAATACGAGATGTAATATCTCATTTCCGAACTTCCATCAATTTATTTATGGCATACTTTTACGTACGAAAACATGGGGTGTAACAGAATTGCTTTCCATTGTCGCATACGATCTCGACATGCATCCCGAATCGGCATATAATGTGGTCCCAGATGAAGTCTATGACTTCTTTCTCTCTAATTTTCTCAAAAGCCTGTGCTTCAACCCACTTAGAAAAATAGCCAGTCATAAACAAAATAAATTTAGCTTTACCTGGGGCCGATGGTAAAGGACCGACGATATCCATTTCCTATTTCATGAATGGCCATGAGGATAAGACTGAGTGGAGTTACTCTCCGGGTTGTGAATCATCGGCACATACCTTTGACATTTGTCGCACTTTCGAACAAATTCTTTTGTATCCTTTTCCATATCGGCTCAATAGTATCCTGCTCTGATGACTTTGTGCACCAATGATTCGGCACCAGAATGATTTTTACAGGTGCCCTTGTGGATTTCTCGTAGGACGTAGTCAGTATCTCTTGTTCCCAAATATATTGCCAATGGTCCATCGAACATCCTTTTATACATTGTTCTGTCTCCGGCCAATGTAAGTCGTGCGACCTTCGTACGTAGAGTCCTTGATTCCCTAGGATTTGATGGAAGCTTTCCGTTCTTTAGGTACTTGATATATTTGTTCCTCCAATCCCTGGTCAGACTTGTGGAGTTGATTTCGGCGTAGCCTTCTTCGATTACTGACCTTGAAAGTTGTACGACAGTCCCCGAGCTAATCTCGTCGTTTTCGACTGATGACCTCAAATTTGCGAGGGCATCGGCCTCGCTGTTTGTTTCACGAGGCACATGCTATAGGGTCCATTCTTTAAACCGATGTAGAGTCACCTGTAGTTTGTCCAAGTATCTCTGCATTCGATCTTCTCGAACCTCAAAGGTTCTGTTGACTTGGTTTATCACAAGCAGGGAGTCACATTTGGCCTCGATGACTTCTGCTCCCAAACTTTTAGCTAGTTCGAGACCTGCAATCATAGCCTCATACTCGGCCTCATTGTTAGTTAACTTGGAAGTTTTGATAGCTTGTCTAATAGTATTACCCGTGGGAGGCTTCAAAATGATGCCTAGCCCGGACACCTTCACGTTCAAAGCGCCGTCTGTGAAGAGGGTTCACACCCCCGATGATGTACCCGACTTTAATAATAGTTCCTTTTTGACCTCAGGTACAAGGGTTGGCGTAAAGTCGGCCACGAAGTCCGCTAAGATTTGAGACTTGATGGCCGTTCGGGGTCGATATACGATATCGTACCCACTGATCTTGACGGCCCATTTGGCCAATCGGCCCGAAAGTTTGGGCTTATGCAAAATATTGCGAATGGGATAAGTAGTCATCACACAGATCAGGTGACACTGAAAATATGGTTTTAATTTCCTAGAGGCGCTTATTAGGGAAAGATCTAATTTTTCTAAGTGTGGGTACCGGGTCTCGACCTCACCTAAAGTTCGACTAACATAGTAAACAGAAAATTGCGTATCTTTCTCTTCTCAATCTAGGACCTCACTTACCGCAATTTCTGAGACTGCTAAGTACAAGTAGAGTTGCTCGTCCATTTTTGGAGTATGAAGCAGTGACGTGCTCGAGAGGTACCACTTTAATTCTTCCAATGCTTGTTGGCATTCCGGGGTCCATGCAAAATTGTTCTTCCTTTTTAGCAGTGAGAAGAACCTGTGACTTATATCTGAAGACCTCGAGATGAATCAGCCTAGGGCAGCTATGCGCCTTATTAATCTTTGTACGACCTTGACATTGTCCATGACTGTGATGTCTTCGATTGCCTTGATCTTATCGGAGCTGATTTCGATACCCCGATTTGATACCATAAAGCCGAGGAACTTGCCCGAGCCGACCCCGAATGCACATTTCTCCGGGTTGAGTTTCATGTTGTATTTCCTTAGTATATCGAAGGTCTCCTGCAAATGTGTTAAGTGATCCTCTGCTCGCAGGGATTTAACTAGAATATCGTCAATATAAACCTCCATTAACTTACCTGTTTGTTCTTCGAACATTCGATTTACTAAGCGTTGATAAGTGGCACCAGCATTTTTTAGTCCAAATGACATTACGTTATAACAATAGGTGTCGTGCTTAGTGGTGAATGAAGTCTTTTCCTGATCCTCTGGGTTTATTTGTATTAAATTGTACCCGGAGTAGGCATCGAGAAAACTAAGGATCTCGTGGCCTGTCGTGGCATCGATCATGTGATCGATATTCGGCATTGAAAAAGAGTCTTTAGGATATGCTTTGTTTTAATCGTTATAGTCTACGCACATTCTAAGTTTGTTTCCCTTTTTAGGGACTACGACTATGTTTGCTAGCCATTCGGGATATTTTACCTCCCGAATGGATCCTACTTTGAGAAGTTTGGTTACCTCGTCCTTGATGAACGCATGTTTTACCTCGGACTAGAGTCTTCTCTTTTGTTTTACCGGGTGGAACTTTGGGTCCAAGCTCAGTTGATGTGCAGCGATTTTCGGCGAGATCCCTGTCATATCTATGTGGGACCAAGCAAAATAATCCATATTATTGATAAGAAATTTAATGAGATTTTCCCTGAGCTCGGAGGTTAACCTCGTACCCAGGTATACCTTTCGATCAGGTAGATGTTCGATCAGTATGACTTGCTCCAGCTCCTCGACTGTCGATTTGGTGGAGTTAGAATCCTCGGGGACTATGAAGGATCGAGGGATCCAGTAGTCATCATCCTCGTTCGTTCCCTGCTTCCTCGACTGAGTCGAGGCTGGTAGCTGTGGTTGCTATTTAGCTTCTTGTTTTCCTTTGGACTCTGATCCCTTTGTTGACGAAAGCGTCGATACCGGTATCACTTCGTCGACCACGAACATCTCTTTGGCAGCATGTTGTTCCCTATACACCGTTTTTACTCCATTCGGTGTTGGGAACTTCAGTATTTGGTGAAGGGTTGAGGGGAGCGCCCTCATATTATGAATCCAAGGTCTTCCGAGCAGTGCTTTGTATCTCATATTGCCTTCGATCACATGGAACTTTGTTTCTTGAATAGTTCCGACTACATTTACTAGTAGGATGATTTCACCTTTAGTTGTTTCACTCGCCATGTTGAAGCCATTAAGAATTCGAGCTGCGGGTACGATCTGATCTTATAGGCCGAGCTGCTCTACGACCCTCGACCGAATAATATTGGATGAGCTTCTTGGATCAATTAAAACACGTTTAACCTGAATTTTATTCATATGGATAGAGATTACCAAAGCATCATTGTGGGGTTGTGAGATCCCTTCTGCTTCCTCATTATTGAATGATAAAGTGTCTTCCGGCACATAGTCTCGAGTTCGTTTTTCCTTGGTGATTGATACTTTAGTGTGTTAGAACACGTGCCTTTGTGGAATATCGACCCCACCAACGATCATGTGAATCACATGTTGTGGTTCTTCCTGCTCGTTTTTCCTATTTGCATCCATGTCTCTGAATTGGTTTTTAGCTCGGTCGCTCATGAATTCTCGAAGGCGACCCTCGTTGAATAGATTGGCCACCTCCTCGCTTAGTTGTCTGCAGTCTTCGGTTTTATGACCATGTATACCATGGTATTTTCATATTTGATTGGGGTTCCTTTGGGATAGATCGGTTTGTAGGGGTCTCAGCCATCTAGTATCTTTGATTCTCCCAATGGCTGACACAATACCTGATGCGTCGATGCTGAAGTTGATTCTGATAATTACAGTGCTTCTGTGGGATTGGCATGTTTATCGAAGCCATTTTTTGCTTATGAGCCCTTGAGAGCTCTGTCCTTGATCGTTCCTTCAATTATTTTGGATGGGATTGCGTCCTGGACCGCTGTTTCTACGATCTGCATTGTATGGTTAATACCGATCTCTGTTCGATCGGGGTTCTCTGTCGATATCCCTTTGAATTCTACCGACGGGCCTGTTTGGATAAGCGGAACCATAAGGGGTCCCCAATTGATCATCCTCGACCTTCATCTTTGACTGGTACTGATTATGTACATTGACCCAGCTTACCGCTGGATATTTAATTTAATTCTGGTTTAGCTATCGTGATGCCACCGAACTTCGTTCGTTCAAACCTTGAGTAAAGGATTGAACAGCCCAATCGTCTGTGACCTGTGGTAGTTCCATGAGTTCCATTTGGAACCGAGATACGAATTCCCTCAACATTTCATTTTTTTTCGTTTCACCTTGAAGAGGTTCCATTTTCTAGTCGCAACCTTTATTGCTCCGGCATGTGCCTTTACGAAGGAGTCTGCAAGCATGGCGAAGGATTTGATGGAATTAGGCGGCAAATTGTGGTACCATATCATTGCTCCTTTCGACAAGGTTTCTCTAAATTGTTTCAGTAGAACAGATTCAATCTCATCGTCTTCCAAGTCATTTCCTTTTATTGCGCATGTATAAGATGTGACATGTTCATTAGGGTCGGTGGTCCCATTGTACTTAGGAATTTCTAGCATTCAGAATTTCTTTGGAATGGGTTTCGGAGACGCACTTGGAGGGAAAGGCTTCTGTACGAATTTCTTTGAGTCTATACCCTTTAGAATCGGCAGTACCCCCGGTATTTGGTCAACCCGAGAGTTGTATGTTTCTACTTTCTTGTCATTTGCCTCGATTTCCTTTTCTCCCGATTCAATCCGTTTAGTGATTCTTCAAGCATTTTCATAAAGGCGGGGTCAGTCCCCTATTCATTGGCATTCAACCTTTCTGGCACAGGCTCAGTCTTGTGGACGACTTCTGGTTCAATCTTACTCGATGTTCGGTGTTGATTTTATAGTTGTGCTATAACGGCTTGTTGAGCCTGTAATATTTCGAATATCAATTGGGGGCTAACTCCACCATCTTCTCCGCCCTGTGTACCTCGACCACCCGATCGAACTTTCCTGCGTACGCTACCTTCGGGATCAACGCCCAAATTTGCATTTAGGGCGACATGTGAACTGATATCGATGTGATTTGCAATTGGTGCTCCCCGAAGGTCATCCTGAGGCACCTCGATCCCTGGGGCGGCAAAATTGTCATTTTCCCCATGAAATTCGAGGTCGTTTTCACCATGTGTAGGCGTTGCTTATGAGTTTGACATGTTTATCCTGAAAATAAAGTTTCTTACGAGAACAAGTACAAAGCAGTGTGTGTTATCAAATTAGTATTAAGGAATCACTATTATTCTTAGCCCCACGGTGGGCGCCAATCTGTTTACCCTTAAAATTGGATAACAATTAAACTTATAATATGGTTTTAAGGACACGTGATTTTACCTAATACCAATTGATAAATGTGAGGATGAGTAATAGAAATTAACAATAAAGTAAAGCAAACAAATGTTAGAAAGAAACTCAGCCCTCGAGTTTGGATACCCTTGAATTGGTTGATGCAAGAATAATTAAAGTATAACAAGTTGATGAACAATAATATAAACGAGAAAGAGAATTATATTGCTTTGATATCTGTCAATTATGTCCCCTACAAATGATTAGAACCCCTTTTATATAGTAGAGGAATTTCACTTATGGTATAATTTTAATTACAGAAGGAAATCCCACGATTAGCTAATTAACCATTTTTGATTTGATCCATTCCGAGTTTTACGTCGTGATCCTCGACCAGTCACCGAGATTTACACCATGATCTTGGACCAATCACGGATATCTCGCCTTTCTGTTATTATGTTATCTTCTATCTTGCTCGATATCTGTCTCATTTGGCTTCGATCGCTACTAGCATCGATATTGACACGTACCTCGATTCTGAACTCGGTACCTTGTCCTCGTGATTTAGTCTGTTCCGTTACGAGGCCATCCTTCGATGTAACCTCCCGGTCTCGATCAAATAGTAAACTCAGGTGGGCCCGATTTTAACCGTATATAGTTAGTATTACATGTATTAATTTTTCTAGTAAATACAGTTCCTAGGATGTGTGCCCACATCGCGTCATCTGCAAACACCGAAAGAACTACCAAAACTTCAAATCTATTAAAAAGTTTTTTCTGCTCCCTTAAGCTATGCCTTATTGCTGGGTTCTCTAGTTGCTCTATCAATAACCTACATTCATAAACAATAAAATTATAAGGAAGGTGCCCTTTGATCATCCTTATTACTTCTACAGAATGAATAGTGATTTCTAGAGAGAGCATTTTGTGTTGCAGTCCAATCTTTAGGCCATGCATTAGTGAAGGAAGTTCTGCCATAGTGCTGATAGTATGTGGTATGTCTTTTATACAGCCCACTATCCAGTCCCCACTTTTATTTCTGAAGACTCCACCCAGAGGAGGCCCGACATAATATGGGACCTAAGGCGAAAACAAAAAGTGAGGCCTTAAATATTTTTTAAAATATTTTTTACTCTTATAATTTATTGAAATCTAAAGAAGTCATAATCAGTTTTAGTTATTGCCAAAGTCTAACCAATTTGTCTAATCTCTCTTATGTTATCATGTTGATTTATTGATTTAGTTTTAAAAAACTTTTTCAACCGAAGCAACTGATGTAGAAATCGTTAACCATAATTGAGTTTAACACTTCTTACATGATTGAGTTTGCCATTAGAGTATGCTTCTACTAATACATCTTCTCTTAGCACTTATAAATTGAAACAAATAATATTATAGTAACTACTATTTTTCAAGAGTCATTCAATGTTAATGACGAATTTTAATAGTTACTTTTCAAAGTAGCTTGAAAAATATCTACTAAAGCACTCAAAGAATTAAAAAAAATTATTCTAAACTAAACATTGTAAGATGATCGATTTAAGTTGGGACGAATTAATGATAAGAAACAACTAGTAACTACAATTTAAGATGTGTACAACTTTTAGGTATAACTATTTTAACCAAATAATTTAAAAATTCTATCAATAGCGCATAGTTATTAAATATTATTAATAGATTTTGGGGCCCTAAGTATTTTGGGGGCCTAAGGCCATTCCCTTAGTGGCCTTAAGACCCAGCCGGCCCTGACTCCACCTATTCCTCTATTCCTGAATTGGTTGTTGTAGCCCCATCAATATTTCTATTATATAGAAGAGAGAAGAGGAGGTCGATCAAGGGCATCATGGTCATTTCAAATATATTACTGTATTATTTGCTTGTATAACTGGCTCAAATATTTGATTGTGAGTTCTTAATGACCGAAAAAACCAAAAGTAACGTGGTCAAGCTATTGAATTCTTCATGTGGACTCCACTTCCCATTCAACTCTCTCTGTGTTCTTTAAATGCACTATTTGATTACTGTTATTTAGTCTATGACTCTGCAATTTGTTTGAAAGCGGAACAATTTGAAAAAATATTTTTTAGTAAGTACTTTAATTTTATCTAGAAGAATTATCTTTTTGGTAATTCTATAATTCAAGCGTTCAGTCAATTAAAAATATACTATGGTAACATACATTTATATATAACAATTCTATTATCTCCTTAAGAAATATTATTTCAATTGTTTTATTTATTGATTATCAAGTTAAGAAAATTTTCTTAAAAAATTAGCGATACTTTATATAGATTTATATTCAGATGTTCTTATATTATTATATGATTTTATACAAGTTCTCATTAAATTGCAATTTCAATTGGAAAAATACTTTATAAAATTAGAAAAACAAATATTTAAGAATAAACTGTTGTTTCAAGTCCCCTTTTTATTATAGAGTATTGAAATTTATTCAAATTATTAAAAATGATTCCCTCTCTAAAACATGGTTTGAGAATAATCTAACCTAAAAATGAAGACAATTAATTTGGGGAATCTTTCTTTTTAAAATATTATTACTATATATTAGGCAACATGATAAGTATCATTATGCACGGTTATACTTCTTCCTCTATGATCAAAGTTACTTGGATACTTCCTCTGTGTTCAATAAGAATTCAACATTATATAGATTTCAAAATACATAAATATACAATTAATCATATTTAAAAAGGTTCAACAAATAGTTATGGTGAAGAAAGTTGTATTACACCTTAAATAGTGTCTCAATCATATAAAATGAAACTAGAAAAACTATAATGCTTCAATTTAAGGTCTGTTTGATTAGTATTTAGAGTGATTGAGAAATAATTTATTTTTAATCAATTATTCAGATACATGATTAAACTAAAATAAACTACTGAGTTTGTGCTTCATGAACGCGAGGCAAGTATCGCGTTCACAAAGAAGGACGCCTGGGCAGATTGTAAGTTGGCCAATTGGGATTTTTGCTCATTTCACTCATTTCTCTCTTGCTTGGACGATTTGTGGTGACGTCCAATCCTACTCGCTATATGAAAGTAGTACGGTTGTTAGCAATAATAAACCCAACAAAGGTTGGGGTCGAATCCCACAAGGAGTAGGTATGTGTTAGAGTGTCCAAATGTGTGCAACTCAATTATTCTTAATGTAATCTTCAAACAAAGAGTGGTTGTTCAATTACTTCTAAAATTACTTCTAAACTTACTATGAAAACTGGTCGAGGAATTGTATGAAATACTTGGAGTGCGAGTAAAGATGTAGCTGTAACAATATAAACTGGTCTAGAAAGGCGCTAGGATTGCTTCCCCTTTGTGTAGGCTATGTTTTTGGGTATATAAATGTTCAATTTTAGTTAATTAAGAATGTGTTATGGTCTCAATTTTTATTCCATTAACTTAATGTCTTCCAACACTTAAGAGGTTTTTACCCCAAGTTACTCTTCCAAGTCAACTAAGGCTCAATGATGAATAATTTATTAGCCCAAGTAGAAATCACACTATTCCTAGTTATATTTCATTAATCAAGTAATTAACCTACTTAATTCCTTGCCAATTACCTTATACCTAAGCTAAGTTCCACTCTTCCAAGTTAGAACAAGCAAAATAGGCATGAATTTAGTGTTTTCAATCACAAAATCAATCAATAAAGCATGGAGTAATTAGATAACACAAAGCTTAATCAAATATAGAACTAATATTAATAACCCAAAAATATAACCACACCTAGGGTTCACAATCGTAGCTTAATAAACTTAGCTAGACATATTAATGAAGAAAAATAAAAAAAGAGATGAAAAGGTAAACATAATAGCTAGAGAGGAAAGAAAGATTGTGTAGAACAATGGTGAAGTCACCCACTCCTCAAAGAAGAATCCCAAAAGCTGCTACACAAAGTATTCTTGCCAAAACGATGCCCTAGAATGAGTTAAAATAGCTATTTATACTAAGCCCCAAAAGTGGACAAAATTGCCCTGTCGGGCCAACCGTGAAATCAATCGTGAGATGCAGTTGAACCGTAACGAATTGCAGAAGCTTTATTTCTTCAACTCTTCAGGCTTCTCTTGAACCATGTCAGCGATTGGAGCAACTGTGTCCAACGGTCTGCCTAAAAGTCTTTTTCCTTCAATATTTCTCTAATTTTAGCTCTAAAGTGATGACGTCTTGCACATTTTTAATATTCTCCAATTTCTAAGTTCTCACACAACTTCAAAACCTGATAATACACCATTCAAAACACAATTATCCAATTTATTCCAATAAATGGGGCATTAAAATCTATCAAAACGTAAGAACAATTAGCTAAAGAGCTAACGAATCAATTTGGAGGAGCCATTTTTATCATCTATCATGAGGTAAGTTATTCCCACTTGTTGCAAGTTAAATACATGGGTTATATGTGAATTTAAACATGAAAATTGGTAGCAATTATGAAATTTTGGGAGAAAACCTAGAATTTATATTTTTGGATTTTGACCACGAAATTGGACATGGAATTGGGAATAAATTATATATTTGAGTTCGTGGTGTTATGGGCAATATTTATCTTTAAAAGTTTTTGAAATCCGGATATGTGGGCCCGAGGGTTGACTTTGTTGACTCTTAAAGCGGAGTTGGAAACTTTTATAAATTGTTAAATTATGAGTATTGGAGTATATTTTAATTGGTTTGCACGTTGCTTGATTAGTTTTGAATTTTTCGACATCGGAATGGGGTGTTAGAGAGGCGTTGGATCCGATTATGAAATTTTGGAGTGAGCTAAGTCTCATGCCTAACTTTGTGAGGGGACTTTGTGAGGAAAAACTACCCCGTAGGTATTATGATTGTTGTTTGTTACTAGTTGTGGATCCTACGTACGCACGAGGTAACGAGAGTCTGTACGTAGCTAAGATCATACTTATGTCTGGGTAGACTTAGGATTTTACCATGCAATAGTTGTACTACTTGAACACAAATTTTTAATTTAATTACCTAAAACCTGTAATGAAAATTTGATTAGAGATCATGTTAGGTTGAACCTCATTACCTTGTGTTGTTAGGCGAAAGATTTGATCGTTGATAAAAGTCATGCTTACTGTATGCTCCTGTCCTTGTGTTGTCAACACGTGGCCCGTAATTCAATAAGTTTCTTTTCTTTCTATGGATCGGACTAAACGCCTCGGCACTGCTATGAAATAGCAGTATATATGAGATGCATCCATCGATCGGGCCGTAGACTTTGGCAGTGTATGTACACGACTATTATGGATCGGGCCATACGACCTCGGCATAACTCGTGCGTAATATTGCTAGGAGTCAGAATATTCATGAGATTTCCCCTTTGTTAGAGCTGAAATTTATATGATATTCCTTATCTGTTTGAGATAGCACTTGATATTTCTTATGTGTTGAGATAGTATATGATATTTGAGAAATTCAATTTGTCAGTGTCGGAGGATTTTGTTAGTTAATGTTCTTACCTCATTATTTGTTGTTGTGTTTCATATTTATTTATAATTTATTATATTTATTTATTGGACCACTAGTAAGTGTCGGTGTCGACCCCTCGTTACTACTTTTCTGGGATTAGGCTAGATACTTACTAGGTACACATTGATTTACGTACTCATGCTACACTTATTGTGCAGGTATATTTCTGGTGGTCATTTGAGCGCATGGGCGCAACTATTGAGGGGACTTTATGGTGAGCTGCATCCCATGATATGATCCGCAACACATGCAGTCTCCATCATATTCATTCAGGTTATCCTGTCTATTTTATATTCCAGACAGATATTATATTGGAAGTACAAGTATTATACTTCCTAGTAAATACTCATACACTTGTGATATCGGGTTTTGGAATATTCTAGTAGATGTTAATTGTTTTGCTTAACATTGTCACATTTTTATTTTATATCTTACTAATATTGTATGTATCCATAATTGTCAATGCATTGATTCCTTTACTTAATAAAATTCATGATTTTAAAAGTAATAAAATGAATAATTAAGTTGATAGTTCACCGTTGACTTGCCTAACAACGAAGTTGGGCGACATCACGGCTTATAGTGGGAATTGGGTCGTGACAAGTACCTTCACCATACTGGCCTGAATATTAATCTCAATTGTTCCTTCTGTGAGAATACAGCAGAAGATATCAATCACATCTTTTTTTAATACATTAATGCCTAACTCTTCGCAGAACCTGTCATGTGCCTGCACCAATCAAGCATGCTTCCTATTCCTATCCTTTATCCAACCCTCCTAGGCCTCCACCTCGAATAAGCTAAATAGCATGCCTTTTAATAACATAACCTCTTGGAAGTCTCTCATTTCTCTTTTCTTTTGGAACATCTGGTTAACTAGAAACAATAATTTATTTGAAAAAAAGAAGAATTATGTTTCTGTTAACCAAACCATTAGTAAGGCAGTAGAATACTACCATGCGGCAGTGTACCATGGGATAAATACTAACACCAGCACTATCCATTTAAAGTGGGTGCCCCCACTAATAAGGTCTTTTAAACTTATCTAGACGATGTACTCGTACGATGCATTGTTTCTCATTTTTCTTATTTTCTTCCTTTAATATTTTTTATTCTATTATTGATTACACACTTTGTTCGCCTTTAGGTAAAGAATAAAAAAAATAGGCTTTTGTGTAATACTAACGTATAGAACCACAATTACTTATATTGTTGTTTATCTTTTGCGTTATGTATGTTTTAATTTTTCTAAAATCGTATTATTATATCAGCCACTTTATAGTACTTCTCGAAGTCTGAAATATTATTATACAATGATTATACAATACTTCAAGCACAATTTAGATTATTGCTATATAGGTTCTATACTTTTTGTTTTAAAAACAATGCTCTTCATCATCAAACTTAAAATCGATTATATAAAAAATGATTAAAACTTCAGTTGGAAAATAAGTCGTGATGTGCTTTCTCATTGTTTAAATTGATTAATATATAGTTGTTTTATCTTTTAGTATTTTCAATTGTGTTAATGTATTATTTTTTCTTTTTATACTAATCAAAATTTGAACAATAAAACATAACTTTATTTCCAAATAGTTGACAAAAGGTACTTTTTGGGTTCTTTGAAATAATAATAGTGAATTTTAATGATAAAGAATTTTTTAACAAGAAAGTTTAACTTCGCGAACGACGAAGGCTAGAATCCCCCAGGCCCAACTTCCTCCTCCACGAACACGACACCTATATCGCGAACGCGAAGAACCACTGCCTTGAACTTCGCGAATGTGAGGCCTTCATCGTGAATGTGCTGAACAAAAAAGTTCTCCAGCTCAAGCCCTTCTTTTCAAACATGAGTCTCCCTCTGCATTCGCGAAGAATAAAACCATAACCAACAACCAGCAACAACAATTCATTCAAACTTGGTCAGAAACTATCTTGAAACACACCTGGGTCCCCGGGACTCCATCCAATCACACCAACAAGTTCCAATACCTTATCCAAACTTATCCAAAGGTCAAAATTCCACGAATAACATCAAAACCACAAATCGACGATCAAAATTATTTTTTTAACTTTCAAGCTTTGCTGAATGCGTCTGAATCACACTTAAACATTCCGGAATGATGCCAACTTTTACGTACAAGTCACAAATCACAATACAGACCTATTCCAAGGCTCTAAATCCCAAACGTACATCGATAACACCAAATTCCTCTTCATATCAAACTTAGGAAACTCTAAACCTTTAAAATGTTAACTTTTCACAATAAGCGCTGAAACGCTCCCGGATTATCCGATACTCAACTCAAATATACGCCCAAGTCCAAAATCATCATGCGAACCTATCAGAACTTTCAAATACCGATTTCAAGGTCATTTACGCAAAAGTTAAATCTTAGTCAACTCTTCCAACTTAAAGCTTTTAAATTGAGAATTATCCTTCCAAATCAACTTTGAACTCCTAAAAAATCGAAACCAACCACACGTGCAAGTTATAATACATAAAGTGAAGCTACTCAAGGTCTCAAACTGCCGAACGACATGCTAGAACTCAAAATTACCGGTCGACGCGTTACATCATCCAACACCTAAACATACGTTTGGCCTCAAATGTGCCA
The DNA here is from genome assembly GCA_000715115.1 of Nicotiana otophora. Lineage (NCBI taxonomy): Eukaryota > Viridiplantae > Streptophyta > Magnoliopsida > Solanales > Solanaceae > Nicotiana > Nicotiana otophora. The sequence goes on from AWOL01S0048260.1 coordinate 29,811, forward strand.
GGAACCGTTGTAGAATTTACCAAAATCAATATTTAACACCTTGTGTACCTACTAGATGATAATTGGGAATTTTGACTACTTATTAGCACCTTTTAGCTTTTGTTGTAGTCTAAAAGCATTGAATTGTGTTCCCGAAACTAATGAAATTGTGCAAAATTATAGGAATGCTGGAAGTTAGGCTCCCGAGATAAAATACGACTCAAAAAGAAGCAGTCCTAGCACAAGGCAATAAAGGGCATCTGCAGCCGCAAACAAAGAAGGAAAAATTAGCATATATTTATGCAAATTGCAGACCGCACATGAATTGTGCGTCCGCAAAGATGGGCTAAGGGTCGAAGATCAGAGAATATGCAAAAAGGCCAAGTCCAGAGCCTCAGTAAATTGCGGACCGCACAAGATTTGTGCGGCCGCAGAAGATTGCCTTGCGGTCGCAATCCTAATATTGTGGACCGCAGAAGAATGGCTTGCGGCCGCAGTTCTAAATCTGCAGGCCACAGAAAAGTTTTCTTGCGGCCGTAGTTCAGAAATGTGCGGCCGCAGAACTCCAGCTCTTGCCAAATGAAGAAATCTGCGGACCATGTGCGGCTGCAGAACCTTCCGAGGGGTATTTTTGTCCGAGATTTTTAGCCTTATATAAATAGACGAGTTACACAAAATTAGGTTAAGTTTGAACCTCTAAAGTTACTGTAGACATTTTTCTTTGCTATTTTAGAACGTTTTACTTTCTTTTGGTGTATTTATAATAGATTTAATCATTTTAAGCTTTCATTATGAGTTTAGTTAGTCTTTCTTCTCTATTTTCTTCAAACCCAAGTATGAGTAGCTAGATTTCTACTAGGGTTATGACCCAACCCTAGTGTGTAAATATTATGGGTATCTAATTTAGTGCTTATTTATGATTGGGTGTTTATTATTTATCTTAGTTCATACTTTAATTGCGGAATTAATGGTTGCAAACATTAGTTCATGCCTATTTTACTTAGTCTCTACTTGAGAAAGAGATACTTAGTCTAGGATAACTTAGCTAACAAGGAAATGGGTCAATCGAGAGATTGATTAACCCATTTATAGGGTTCAACCTAGAGATAGTAATAACCCGACTTGAGCTCTTATCAACTATTTTGAGTTATACCCATTTGGTCTTGAGAAAGCTAAATTGGGCAAAACCACTCTCTGAACGAGAGGTATTGAGTGTGTAATTTAGAGTTAATAGCTATAATACACCCAAATCAACAAAACAAGCATTAAAGTCTTTATCCCATTAGGCAAATACCTAGGTAATGGTCATCACCCTAGGCCTTTTATCCATTTGAAAAAAACTTAAAATAATTTTCTCTATTCTTCTTTCTTTATTTTGTAATCAATAGAGTAAAATTAGAAATAGAAAATAAATCTTTGTGTGGAAGTCCAATCTAGATAGTTCAATCATTCACAGTGAACTATATACCCCTAACCCTCATCTTAGCTCCCTGCGAATTCGACCCCGACTCTTAGTTGGGTTTCTATTATTACAAATGACTGTTTCATATCTCTTTTGAGGTATGTTTTGGACGTGACCAATTTTCAGCGCCATTGCCGGGGAGTTAAAGACGGTGTTAGCTATATATTTGATTGTGTTTTTGGAGTATCTTCTTTTCCTTCTGTGTTACTAACTTGTTTGAGAAATCGTAGGTACAACCCTGAAAAACAATGAGCTCGGAAATATTGCTTTGGGGGATGTGGACGTCGAGGATGAGAAAGTTGATGAGGTTCCTCTTGAATCTCAAGCCAATAGAAGAGGCAGAGTGCCTCATGATAATATCCCCATTCCACCCCCACCTCCACCACGAGCGGCTCCACACCGGGTGTTACCCAATGAAGTATATGCAAGTATAATAGTCCCTCCCCGTATTAGGGCGGGCAACTTTCAAATCACCAATGTGATGCTCACTTTTCTAGAGCAACGAGGGTTCTTCACTGGTGCTCCAAGTCAAAATGCATACAAACATTTGAAAGGGTTTGTAGACACTTGTTGGTGGAGCAAACAAACAAATGTCTCCGAGGATGTATTGAGGCTAAGGCTTTTACCTTCTCTCTACGGGGGAAAGCTTTTGATTGGTTGGACCGTTTGCCGAACCATTCCATTCACACTTGGGATGAGTTGGAGGAAAAGTTTATTTCTAAGTTCTTCTATCTGGGGCACATGCCTACACTTCGGGATGAGATTTTGGCATTCAAGCAAGATCCAAATGAACCACTACGCGAGATATGTGAACGCTATAGAACAATGGTTAAGGAATGTCCCGACAACGATATGACGAAGAATATGATTCAACAAACTTTTTATCGTGAGATCAACACAACCAAACCAATGTGTAGTGAATCATCTTGCAGGTGGGAACTTCATGACTATGCCTTATGCAACTGCGTGTGATATTTTAGATGAAATGGCAGAAACATCATCGGCATGGAAATCACAGGCTAATATTCCACAAGGTGAACCCAATGTGATCCACCTTCACAAAGCGATGCATGACTATGGGTAAGCCATTGCCGAATTGACTACCACCATGTATCAATTAGCAAAGGCTCAACTTCAAAAAGTGCAAAATCCTAAGCAAGTCAATGCCATGGAGGGGGTGAACATGATGGTGAACAAAAAGAGAACCAAGGGTCAACATCGAGTAGACAATTTTGTGCAAGAGGATAGTGGTTTTGATCAAGATGATTCTTACAATGACCAAGAAGAGGAGGTGCAATATGTGAACAACTTTCAAGGGCAACGAAACAACTTCCAAGGCCTAAACCAACAACAATGGCGACCTCAAAACAATCAAGGGAATTGGAATTCTAACAACTAAGGAAATTAGAGTGGTAGAAAAAATCAAGGGAATTGGCATAACAACAACAATCAAGGAAATTGGAGCGACAATAATCAAGGAAATTAGGGGGGAGGGGTAACAATCAAGGCGGATGGAACAATAATCAAGGCAACCGAGGGTTGGGTTTTCAAAGGTCCCCGATGTATCAACGACCGTACAACCCCACATCCTTATCCTTCCCATGGTTCTAGTTCTATAACCAATGATATGGGGCATATTGAGAACATGTTCAAGCAAATTATGAAAAAGAATGTTGATTCGGATGCCCAACTTGCCTCACACAATACATCGATCCGCAACTTAGAAGTTCAAATGGGGAAAATCTCTCAAGCTCTAAATTCTTGTCCTAAGGGGGCACTACCAATTGACACAGTGGTAAACCCAAAGGGTAAAAACAATACGGGGCATGCCATGGCCGTTATATAAGAAGTGGAAGAGGTGGTAATGCACCCATATCAAGTCAAAAGCAACTTGTAGATGATGAGCAAGTGGTATAAGAAGAAAAGGTCCCGAGCAATGTGGTGCAATCAAATGATGAAGTTCGGATTGATATTAATGATAACGTGGAAGAGACTCAAGAGGATGTGAACCTATCTAGGGATCACATTATTAACATACCAGAACTGGTAGTGCAAAAGATTAAGTACCATTGCCTAAGCCTCTACCTCCATAACCTTAACGACTTGCCAAGAAAAATGGTGAGAATCAATTCAAAAAGTTCATTCAAATGATGAAGAGTCTCTCAATCAATGTGCCATTAGTTGAAACTTTGGAACAAATGCCCGGTTATGCAAAGTTTATGAAGGATCTTATGACAAAGAAACGGTCAATGAATTTTAAAACTATAAAAGTCACTCATCAAGTGAGTGAAATTGTGCATTCAATAACTCTGAAGTTGGAAGATCCCGGTGCTTTCACGATTCCTTGTACAATTGGAAGTGCTGAGTTGCTAAAGATCTTTGTGATCTTAGAGCAAGTATCAATTTGATGCCCTATTCAGGTTTCATGACCTTAGGAATTGGGCAACCAAGACCCACCTCAATGAGATTTCAAATGGTCGATCGTACCATGAAGAGACCTTTGGGAGTGATTGAAGATGTTTTGGTTCGTATTGATAAATTCATTCTTTCGATGGATTTTGTCATTCTAGATTGTGAAGTTAATTATGAGGTGCCGATTATTCTTGGAAGGCCTTTCCTATCTATGGGGAAGGCTCTTTGTGATGTTGAAGCCGAAGAACTCACTTTTCGGGTGGGTGATGAAAATGTGGTATTCCATGTGTGTAAGTCCATGCGACAACCAAATAGCAACGAAGTGTGCTCTTTTGTGGACTTGGTGACCAATATTATTGTTAATGATACAAGTGCCACAATCAATGTTGGTGATATGTTGGATGTCGTCTTGCTCAACTTTGATGATAACGAGATGGATGGCTTCATGGAATGTGTGAATTCTTTTCAATGAATGGGGTCGTACAATTATGCACCCCAGAAACTATCTTTGGATCTTGAAAATAGGACAACTCCTCCTACGAAGCCTTCCATTGAAGAGCCTCCTACCTTGGAGTTGAAGATATTGTCTACACATCTTCGATATGAATTTCTTGGCCCTTGTTCTACTTTACCAGTTATTCTTTCCTCTTGTTTGAATAACGTGCATGTAGATTCTACATTAGCGGTGCTACAAAAGAGAAAGAATGATATTGGGTGGACATTGGCGGATATTCTGAGGATAAGCCCCATATTTTGCATGCATTATATCAACTTGAAGGAAAGTACCAAACCATATATTGAACATCAAAGGAGACTCAATGAGGCTATGCAAGAAGTTGTCAAAAAAGAGATTATCAAGTGGTTGGATGCGAGGGCTGTCCACCCCATTTCCGATAGTTCGTGGACTTCCCCGTTTTAATGTGTCCCAAAGAAGAGGGCATGTCGGTGGTCACCAATGACAAGAATGGGTTGATTCCTACAAGAACGGTGACTGGTTAGAGAGTGTGTATGGACTATCTCAAGCTCAACAAAGTCATAAGGAAGGATCCGTTTCCACTTACCTTCCTAGACCAAATGCTTGATAGGTTGGCCGACCATGCTTTCTATTGCTTTATTGATGGGTATTCAGGCTACGACCAAATACTTATTTCTTCAGAGGATCAAGAGAAAACAACCTTTATATGTCCCTATGGTACTTTCGCCTTCAAGCGGATGCCATTTGGTTTGTGTAATGCACCAGAGACTTTTCAAAGGTGTATGATGGATATCTTCACGGACATGGTGGAGGACTACCTTGAAGTTTTCATGAATGACTTCTCAGTAGTTGGAGATTCTTTCAATGATTGTCTTGCGAATTTAGATAAAGTGTTGGCAAGATATGAAGAAACAAATTTGGTGCTCAATTGGGAGAAGTGGCATTTCATGGTCGAGGAAGGCATTGTCCTTGTCCACAAAATCTCAAATAATAGAATTGAAGTTGACAAGGCAAAGATTAAGGTGATTTCTAAACTTCTACCTCCAACTTCGGTGAAGGGTTTGCGGAGTTTCTTAGGCCACACGGTATTTTACCAGAGTTTCATCAAAGATTTCTCTAAGATGGTGAACCCATTGTGCAAACTTCTTAAGAAGGATGCTAAGTTCAATTTCGATGATGATTGCATGAGAGATTTTGAATTGTTAAAGTTCAAGTTCATAACTACTCCCATCATCACCACTCCAAATTGCAGTGTCCCTTTTGAACTCATGTGTGATGAAAGTGACGTAGCGGTTTGGGCTATTTTGGGGCAACAAATCAACAAGATTTTTCACCCGGTCTACTATGCTAGTAATACCATGAATAGTACCCAAGTCAACTACACCGTTACAGAGAAAGAAATCCTTGCCATTATGTTTGCAATTGAGAAGTTCCGTCCGAACTTGATGGGTGCGAAAGTTATTGTCCACATGGATCATGCGGCACTTTGCTATCTTATGAGAAATAAATATTCTAAAGCTCGGTTGATAAGATGGGTGCTTTTGTTGCAAGAGTTTGATATTTACATCCAAGATAGAAAAGGGAGTGAAAGTCAAGTGGCGGACCACTTGTCTCATTTGGAGGAGGAGGGGAGGCCGCATGATGGCCTTAAAATTAATGAGTCCTTCCCCAATGAGAAACTCTTTGCCATTTCAATGAAAGAGGTGCCACGGTTCGCGGATCTAGCAAATTTCCTTGTGTGTGGTATCATCCTGAATGAGTTCTCTTCAAACCAAAGGAGGAAGCTCAAATGGGATTGTCAATATTATTATTTGGATGAACCATACCTTTTCCGTATTTGTACGGATCGGGTGATTAGAAGTTGTGTACCGGATGAAAAGCAATGTGAAATTCTTGGGCTTGTCATTCTTTGCCATATTGTGGTCATCATGGTGGAGCAAGAACGACGACCAAAATGCTAAGTTTCGGTTTATATTGGCCCACTCTTTACAAGGATGCAAGTGATTTAGTAAAACGATGTGATGAATATCAAAGGGCCGGTGGAATCTCAAAGAAAAATGAAATGCCCCTTACCACCATTTTGGAGATTGAAATTTCGATGTGTGGGGTATTGACTTCATGGGTCCTTTTGTGAGTTCTTATGGAAACACCTACATCTTGGTCATAGTTGATTATATGTCTAAATGAGTTGAGGCCGTTTCTCTACCTAACGATGAGGCGAGAAGTGTGGTGGCCTTCTTGAAGAAGAATATTTTCACAAGGTTTGGTACTCCGCGGGCTATTATAAGCGATATGGGGGGTCACTCTTTTGCAACAAGGCTTTCGACACTTAACATAGCAAGTATGGTGTTACTTAAAGAGTCACGACTCCCTATCATCCACATGCTAGCGGTCAAGTGGAAGTCTCCGACCGGAATATAAAGAGTATTTTGTCCAAAACTGTGAATGCTAACCAGACGGATTGGTCCAAGAAGATTCAAGATGCATTATGGGTTTATCGGATAGCTTACAAAACACCTATCGGTTGGTGTTCGACAAAGCTTGTCATTTTCCGGTAGAACTAGAGCACAAGGCCATGTAGGCTCTAAAGAGGTTGAATCTTGATTGGGATGTAGCCGCTAACTTGAGGGTTGCACATTTGAATATATTGGATGAGTTTTGGTACCATGCTTATGCAAGTTCATCCTTATACAAAGAAAAGATAAAATATCTTCATGACAAATACATTTGGAACAAAGAGTTCAAGGTAGGCGATCTTGTGTTGTTGTTTAACTCAAGGTTGAGAATGTTTACCGGAAAGTTAAAGACTAAATAGAGTGCTCATTTTGAAATTGTGGGTGTGACGGCTTTTGGTGCATTGAACTTGAAGAACAAAAATAATGAGATATTCCGAGTCAATGGTCACCGAGTGAAGCACTATTTGGGAAAAGTTGGAGATGACCACGTCATGGCGGTCATTCATTTCAATTGATGGTATACTGCGTTGTGCCGCGACGCTAAATCAGGCACTTCTTGGGAGGCAACCCATGTTTCTTTTTCTTTTCTTTTCTTCTTTTGTAGTTAGGTGTTATTTTTGTGCTAACTTGATTTGAAGTGTGCTATAGGGATGAGTGTGCCTTACAGAAATGGTGGACAGAAATATGGCTAAGTGTTACAAGATTTGCGGACCGCAGTTGAATTGTGCCGACCATATATTTACAGTTGTTGTAGCAAAAGTGCTCTGCGGCTGCACAATTATCTTGCGGACTGCACAAGTGGAAGGGTAATATACCAACTCTCTGAAGTTGGTCTGTCAGAAAAAGAGTCGATTTGCGGCCGCAACAAGGAATCTGTGGCCTCACACACAATTCTGCGAACCGCAAACAAAAAGTCGACTTAAGCTCCCTAGGTAGCAGAGTGCGGACAACAACTCAAATTTTGCAGCCGCACTCACACCTCTTTCCCTTAAGAACATCGACAATATAAATAGAGGGCTAGGGCTATTGTTACATTTTTCCCTCTCTTAGCACAAAACATGCACTATATTGAAATCTCTTAGTAAATCATCTGCCCACACGCCCAACAATTGTGATCACTCATCCCTTGCACTCATTCACATCTGGTATGCTTAAATTTCTTGTTTGAATTTTTCATTTTTTAGTTTAAATTGTAGTTTTTAAAAAAAGTATTTTTAGGCCATTTGTCAGTAGAACTCAAATGTACAACCATGTGGGGTAAATATGTAGTGGGTTAACTAATACTTGCTTATTGGGGACTGAGTCAATGTATTTTCATGCTTTTATGTTGTTGTTATGTCAAAATTCACAAAAGAATTGCAAAACCTAGTTAATCATACTGGACTGTTCGTATCCTTTGAATTCTATCGCCGCAAGAAAATTGTGCAGTCCGCAGAAGTTGATCTAGGGCAACACTAGTGAGAAAGAATATGCGGCCGCAAGAAAATTGTGTGGACCGCATAATTTCCATTGCGGCCGCAAAACAATCATTGTACAGTCATCAGAGAGTTCACAAATTTGTGACTCAAATGTGCGACTGCAAGAAAATTGTGCGGGCCATAGAAAACATATTGCGGCCGCACATCATCCAATTCTCTGTCTTCAGAGAGTTGGCACATTTTGAATCTCTGAGTTGCGGCCGCAAGTGAAATTGTGCGGACCGCGCTTTATTTCTGCTGCCGTAATGCTAAATTGTACGATCCACAAGGATTCATCTATGGCCGCAAGAACATTATGCGGAATGCAGATCCTTACCCTTCAAGCACATTGTGTCTGTGACCCTCACCGTGGTTTCTTGTATATCCCCTGTGTCTGATTGAACATCGAATTGCAACTAACAACTGCGTCTATTTCATACAGATAATGGTTCAATATAGAGGCAGAGGTGATACTTCTAAAGGGAAGGGTGAACCTTCTCGGGGACGAGGCAAGAGAGCATTACCTAGTGCCCAACAACAGGAAATCAGAAAAAAGATAACAACCGAGAGAGGGAGAGGTTCATATCTCTCCGAGACGAGTTCATACGCCCGTCTAAGTGACGTATCAGAGGACAACTCAGCTTCTGTTCAGGAACCACCAGCAGTACGGTCCATGACATCAGGGAGATTTCAACTGAGGGACGAGCCGTCCTCATCCCACAACACTTCCAAGGGTTTAGAAAGTGTTAGTCATGATTTTGAGCCATCCATTACACTTATCCCTCAACGACGAAATACATCAGTTCAGGACATCCCCGATGATGGTAGAGAGGGAGATGCCACAACTGTTGGGATTGAAAGAAAAAGAAGAAAGAGGTTTGGGAGGACCAATTCATCAACCTAACAACTTTCACTAGTTTCCGCACATTGTGGCGGGTAAGGTCGCTAACACTTGAGCGACAATTCTTATTGACAGATCTAGAGAGATACAACCTAGCCATGCTGAGGTAGTTTAGGGAGAACAAGGGGTGGACGTTGTTTACCCAGAGTGTGGTGGATGCTAAGGAATACCTTGTCTAGGAATTTTATGCCAGTGTGGCTCAAATCAAAAAGGGGAAAAAGGTGACAAAATTGAGAAACCTCAAAGTGTGATTTGACCAACACACACTAAACACATACCTGGACTTTGATGATGTCGAGCCAAAAAGAATACCTGGAAAAGTGTGCACTTGAAGATGCAGTTCATCCTTGGTTAGCAGAAATTCTAGCTACACCAGGACCACCACCACCATGGATCACCGCTGGAGCTCCTATCCACCGGAGCACACTGAGCTTCGAAGCAAAAGGGCGGCAATCATTTATTTGCAGCAGACTGGACCCGAGTCAAAATGAGACTCACTTGACGATTCCTCGGGAATTCTTAGTTGCCTCCATTATGGCCGGTTACCCTATCAATATGGGTGCCTTGATCTCGGCCAACATCTCTGTGATTGCCCGACATGATGAGTCTTCCTACCCATACCCCAACACCATTATAGAGTATCTTACGGATGCGAGAGTGGAACTAAGGGATTTTGATTCAAAGGTGAGGCCAAAGAAGCCTTTATCATGGTACTCACTTATAGATGTGAACAACCCAATGAGAAAAAGTATGTCGTCTACCACCACAGGCCAGTCTGATGAGCCAGCTGTGGTAGTTGTGGAGGAAGTTGATGTTCCATCCAATTCGGCCGAACCTTCCTCTAGTGC